>CAJQZJ010032464.1:8383544-8489645 GCA_907164525.1 Lophiomys imhausi
TCCCAGTCAAACTTCCAGCACAGTTCTTCACAGAAATTGGAAAAAAACAATCTTCAGCTTCATATGGAAACAAAAATCACAGGATAGTTAAAGCAAACTTTAATAACAAAACAACTTCTGGGAGATCCAAGATGGCGCTGACCATAGAGCATTGTATCTGAGTAGTAGGTGAATGAGATTAGTCACTGTGGAGTGAATGTGAGGTCCCCTAGCCGACTGTGAAACACAGACAGTGTCTGAATTTCTGCAGTGAACAGAGACCTGTCACCACCTGAAACAGTTCATACAGGCCCCAGGAACACCACCCTGAGATCAGCCAGCTCCCTCACTCATGTGGAAAGGAGTGCTGGCCAGAGCAGATCTAGCCCACAAAAAGATCCAACCCACATCTCCAGCCATAGATCAGCAGCCTCCCGTGTCTACCTGGTATCCAGCCTCCATGCAGACGTGTACACCCAACCTGGAAAAATAGCTAGACAACAAGAGCAAAGGTAAGAAAGATTTTCTTTCCGGAGTTCCCAACATGGCATCACAGTGTGCACTTTAGCTGAGTGGCAGAGACCAAACCCAGTGCAGGAAATCAATCAGGAGCCTAAACTGACTGCAAACGGAGCCGGTGACAGTGTGTTCCCCACAAACATTGGGACAGGACACTCACCGAGCACCCAAGCTTTTGAGCCAGTCAGCAACAGATGCTGGCATCCATCTTGGGTGGAGCTCCTTGCCTGTACCATCAGCCTAGCTGCTGAACCAGAACAACTGAGAACACAGGCCCAACCACAGCTGGACCTGCCTTTCTGAGGAGACCTGCCAGCTCTCAGGTCCTCACAGGATAGCCCCCTCCCTACTCCAATCCCCTGTATATAGGTCGAATTGGGTCACAACCAGTTGAGGAGAGCCACAATCACTCTCCAAGAGCTAGTCTATTACAGGAACCTATGCACCATCTGGAGGTGGACACCAGGATCTCAGGGTCACTCAGTTCCCAGAACAGTGAGTTTTCCCGAGCACCAAGGCCAACTGCCATCAGAAACAACAAGACAACACCAGGGTCAGCCAGATGACTAAAGGCCAGCACAAGAACATAATCAAAAAACCAAAGAAATATGACGTCTCCAGAACCTAGATATAATGCTACAGAAAACCCTGGAAATCCTAACACAATTGAAAGAAAGGAAAATGACCTTAATGCTATGCCTATATTAATAATAGAAGGCTTAAGGAAGGAAATCAAATACCTCAGAGAACAGCAACAAAATATTGCAAAAGAAGTGATGGAAATGAATAAAGCTCTTAAAGGAACAGAAGACCTGAAAAGGGAAGTTGAAGCAATAAAGAAAATACAAGCCCAGATATCCATGGAACTGGAAAACCTTAGGAAAGAAAGGGAACTTCAGATACAAGCATCACCAACAGAATACAAGAAATGGAAGAAGATGAAATTGGCACAGAGGATAAAATTGAAGAAATTGATACATCTGTCAAAGAAAATGTAAAATCCAAAAAAGTCCTGACACAAACCTTCAGGAAATCAAGGATGCTTGAAAAGATGAAATCTCAGAATAATAGGAATAGAAGAGAAGATTCCCAGCTCCCAGGACCAGAAAATATCTTCAACAAAATCATTGAAGAGAATTCCAAAACCTAAAGAGATGCTTATAACTGTACAAGAAGCTTACAAAACTCTAAATAGATTAGACCAGAAATGAAAATCCTCCCACCACATAATTATCAAAACACTAAATGTACAGAACAAAGAAAGAATATTAAAAGCTGCTAGGGAAACAGGCCAAGTAACATATCATGGCAAACCTATCAGAATCACACCTGACCTTTCATCAGAGACACTAAAAGCCAGAAGGGCCTGGAAAGACGTCTTGCAGACCCTACAAAAGCACAAATGCCAGGCCAGACTACTATTTCCAGCAAAACTGTCAATTAACATAGATGGAGAAAACAAGATATTCAACGACAAAACTAAACTTAAACATTATCTATGCACAAATCCAGCTCTACAGAAGATGTTAGAAGAAAAACTCCAACTCAAAGAAGTTAACTACACACAAGAAAATGGAGGAAGTAAATAACTCGATGGCAACAAAACCAAAAGAAGAGAAGCTCACTTACACACTGTTTCCACCAACATCAAGAGGGCAGGATGTAGCAATCACTGGTCATTAATATCACTCAAAATCAATGGACTCAATTCCCCAATAAAAAGACACAGGCTAGTAGAATGGATGTGAAAACAGAATCCTGATTTCTGTTATTTACAAGAAACACACCTCAGGAGAAAATAGGCATTATCTTCAAGTAAAGGGCTGGAAAAAGATATACCAAGTGAATGAACCCAAGAAGCAAGCTGAGTAGCCATTATAGTATCCAATAAATTGGACTTTCAATCAAGGTTAATAAAAAAATATGGGGAAGGGCACTTCATACTCATCAAAGGAAAAATCCACCAAGATGGCATCTCAATACTGAACATCTATGCCCCAAATGTAAGACCACCCATATTTGTTAAAGAAACACTACTGAAGCTCAAGTCCGACATCGAATCCCACACATTAATAGTGGGAGACTTCAGCACACCACTCTCGCCACTGGACAGATCAACGATGCAGAAACCAAAGAGAGAAATAATGAACCTCAAAGATGCCATGAATCAAATGGACCTAACTGATACCTACAGAACATTTCACCCAAAACCAAAAGAATATACTTTTTTCTTAGTACCTCATGGAACTTTCTCCAAAATTGACCATATAGTCAGTCACAAAGCAAGCCTCAACAAATACAGGAAAATTGAAATTACCCCTTGTAATTTAACTGACCATCATGGAATAAAGCTAGACTTCAACAATAACAAAACAACAGAAACCATGTAATCACATGGAAACTGAACAACTCTCTACTCAATGACCTCTGGGTCAGGGAATAAATAAAAAAAGAAATTAAAGACTTACTAGAATTCAATGAAAATGAAGGCACAACATACCTAAACTTATGGAACACATTGAAAGCAGTGCTAAGAGGAACGTTTATAGCACTAAGTGCCTTCAAAAAGAAACTGGGGAGTTCCCATACTAACGACCTAAAAGCACACCTGAAAGAGCTAGAACAAAAAGAAGCAGACACTCCCAAGAGGAACAGACAAGAGGAAGTTATCAAACTCAGGACTGAAATCAATAACTTAGAAATAAAAAGAACAATGAAAAGAATGGAAAAAACCTAGAGTTGGTTCTTCGAGAAAATCAACAAAATGGAAAAACCCTTAGCCAAAGAAACTAAAAGGCAGAGGGAAATAAGCCAAATCAACAAAATCAGTAATGAAAAGGGGGAAATAACAAGAGACAATGAGGAAATACAAAGAAACATTAGTTCCTACTTCAAAACCTTGTACTCCACAAAATTGGAAAACATAAATGAAATGGACAATTTTCTTGATAGATTCCACATACCAAGATTAAATCAAAAACAGGTAAGCAAATTAAACAGTCCTATAACCCTTAAGGAAATAGAAGAAGTTGTTAGAAGTCTTCCAACCAAAAAAAGCCCAGGTCCAGATGGTTTCAGCACAGAATTCTACCAGACCTTCAAAGAAGAACTAACAACAATATTCTTCAAATTCTTCCACAACATAGATACAGAAGGAACACTGCCAAACTCATTCTATGTGGCCACAGTCACCCTGATATGTAAACTACACAAAGACCCAATGGAGAAAGAAAATTTCAGAGCAATTTTTCTTATGAATATGGATGCAAAAATACTCAATAAAATACTTGCAAACCAGATCCAAGATCACATCAAAAGTATCATACACCATGATCAAGTAGGTTTCATTCCAGTGATGCAGGGATGGTTCAACATTAGAAAATCCATCAATGTAATCTGACACATAAACAAGCTGAAAGAAAAAAAAAACCCATACGATCATCACATTGGATGCTGAAAAAGCATTTGACAAAAACAGGTACCCCTTTATATTAAAAGTTTTGGAGAGATCAGGCACACAAGGACCATACTTAAACATAATAAACATGATTTACAGCAAGCCAATAGCCAACATCAAACTAAATGGAGGGAAACTTAAAGCGTTTTCTCTAAAATCAGGGACAAGGCAAGGCTGCCCACTCTCCCTGTATCTCTTCAACATAGTACTTGAAATTTTAGTTAGAGGAATAAGACAACTAAAGGAGATCAAGGGAATACAAATTTGAAAGGAAGAAGTCAAAGTATCCCTATTTGCAGATGATATGATAGTAGACATAAGTGACCCCAAAAATTCTATCTGAGAACTTCTACAGCTGATAAACTCCTTTGGCAAGGTGACTGGATACAATATTAATTCAAAAAGATCAGTAGCCCTTCTTTACACAATAGATAAATGAGCTGAGAAAGAAATAAAGGAATCAACATCCTTCAAAATAACCACAAACAATATAAAATACCTGGTGGGTAACTCTAACCAAGCAAGTGAAAGACCTGTACAAGAAGAACTTCAAGGAAGAACTTGAAGAAGATGGAAGGATCTCCCATGCTCATGGATAGGTAGGATCAACATAATAAAAATTACTATCTTATCAAAAGCAATGTACATATTCAATGCAATTCCTATCAAAATACCAACACAATTTTTTAAAGACCTTGAAAGAACAATTCTCAACTTCATATGGAAAAACAAAAAACCCAGAATAGCTAAATCAATCATGTACAATAACAGAACATCTGGAGGTATCATCATCCCAGATTTCAAGGTGTACTACAGAGCAATAGTAATAAAAACAGTGAGGTATTGGTATAGAAACAGAGCAGTTGATCAGTGGAATTGAATCAAAGACCCAGAAATAAACCCACATACCTATGGTCACTTAATTTTTAACAAGGAACCCAAAACCATACAAAGGAAAAAGGAAAGCATCTTCAACAAATGGTGCTGGCCTAATTGGATGTCAACATGTAGAAGAATGTGAATAGATCCATACTTATCTCCCTGCACAAACTTAATTCTAAGTGGGTCAAAGACCTCAACATAAATCTGGACACACTAAAATTAATTGAAGAAAAAGTGGGAAAAAGCCAGGAACTCTTTGGAATAGGTACTAACCTCCTGAACAGAACACCAATAGCTCAGGCTCTAAAACAATCAATAAATGGGACCTTATGAAATTTAAAAGCTTCTGTAAGGCAAAGGACACTGTTCTTAGAACAAAATGGCAGCCTACAGACTGGGAAAAATAATCTTTACTAACCCGACATCTGACAAAGGGCTAATATCCAAAATATGTAAAGAACTCAAGAAATTAAAGCAAAAAAATAAAATAACCCAATCAAAAAAATTAAGATTGTATAGGGCTACATCGGTATTGATCTTTGTATATTGATGCAAAATTAAGATTATATTTGGCCACAATGGTATTGACCCTTGTATATTAATGTAAAATTAAGATTGTATTGGTCTACATCGGTATTGATCTTTGTATATTGATACAAAATTAAGATTATATTTGGTCACATTGGTATTGATCTTTGTATATTGATACAAAATTAAGGGTAACGCTTCTTAAAGGTATTGTTCGTAGTAATACTTAAAAATGAAATGTCAAGTTTTGACCTCTCGCTACCAACTGACATAAACTGTTTAGGATAATTAAGAAACGGAAACTAATAGTCATGAAAACGTGTCATTTTGTTAGTTACTATGACAGTCTATCACAGTTATTTTCTAAGCTACTCAGAAATCAAGTTGCTAAGAGACAAGCAATATTTGCTTATCTAAATATAAAAGATAGATAGGGCATCTTCAAAAACCTCAAGAGATCTGCAGATCTGCAGATGTTTTCTTAACTTAAGATTTTTTGATATCGAGACATGTCAGCTCCTGACAGCACCCCCTATTCTACTCCAAGTAGAAGATGAGCATTGAAGAATCTCCAGTGGGAGATGATTGAATTGGTGGTAAGCTGTTCTCTTGGCAAGAAAAACCCCTTGCTTCAATTGTAGACAGACTTCTGTCCAAAAAGGACAAAACTTGGAAGCAGATAAGTCGACAGCCTAGCTCTTCCAAGACAGGGTAGGTAAGTCCTTCATAATTCCTGCTCTACAACCAAAGTCTGTCAGAGAAATGGGGCCAAATGGCTGAAGATTGATGCTGTAATGTATGGAGAGAAAATGGGAACTGTCCAGGCAGCCACTGGTATGTCATTTTTTAGTTTTGGAAGCTGCAGGCCCTGCACTTCCTATATAATCAGATATATTTATCCTTCTCAGGTCTCTGAGGTGGTTGAAGAATAGATAGCTAGAGTCTCATAGTTAAATTTTGAGTTGTTTAGGAATCAAGAAGGTGATCTGGATCTAAGAAGATATTTTTAAAATTGTGAGGCAAGTTAGTATGAAAGCTGAGTTAGATATAGAACTTTAAACTCATGGAGGTGGTTAGATAGTAGAATGTTAAAGTCAGGTGCCAAATACATATGGACTGGACATTGGGAATGTATGCTAAGCCATATAACTCTTATAGTTGTGGCCTATTTATTCCTGTTGTTTTGTATTGTATTTATAGTTATAAGAAAAAGAACCATTTTTTGAACTGAAAGGGAGAGCTGTTGGGGGGAAAAAAGAAATACCTTAAACTAAAAAAAAAAAAAAAAAAAGGAAGGGAAGAGGATGGGGGGGTTGAGGGGGAGGAGGGTGGAAGGGTGGAACTGGAGGGGGGAGTAGGGAGGGGATTGTGATTGAGATGTAACTTGAAGAAATAAAAAATAAATTATTAAAAAAAAACAAAAACAAAATTAAAGGTAACGCTTCCTAATGGTATCGTACCTAGAGATACTTAAAAATGAAATGTGAAGCTCTGGCCTCTTGATACCAACCATCTTAAACTGTTTAGGATAGTTAAGAAAAACAAACTCCTAGTCATGCATGCATGTCACCTTGTTAGCTACTATGACAGTCTATCACAGATATTCTCTAAGCTACTCAGTAATCAAGTTGTTAAGAGACAAGCAACATTTGCTTATCTAAATACAAGAGATAGATAGGGCATCTTCAAAAACCCCAAGAGATCTGCAGAATATGGCATTCAAAGATGTTTTCTTAAATTAAGATTTTTTTGATATCGAGACATATCAGCTCCTGACAGCAACCCCTATTCTACTCCAAGTAGAAGATGAACATCGAAGAATCTCCAGTGGGAGATGGTTGAATTAGTGGCAAGCCATCTCTTGGCATGAAAAACCCCTTGCTTCAACTGTAGACAGAATGCTGTCCAAAAAGGACAAAACTTGGTAGCAGGGAAGTCGACAGCCTAACTCTGCCAAGACAGGGTAGGTAAGTCCTTCATAATTCCAGCTGTACAATCAATGTGTGTCAGAGAAACAGGACCAAAAGGCTGAAGATTGATGCTGTAATGTATGGAGAGAAAACGGGAACTGTCCAGGCAGCCACTGGTGTGTCATTTCTTAGTTTTGGATGATGCAGGCCCTGCACTTCCTACATAATCAGATGTATTTATCCCTCTCAGGTCTCTAAGGTGGTTGAAAAATAGATAGCTAGAGTCTTATAGTTAAATTTTGAGTTGTTTAGGAATCAAGAGGGTGTTCTGGATCTAAGAAGATGTTTTTAAAATTGTGATGCAAGTTAGTATGGAAAGCTGAGTCAGATATAGAACTTTAAACTCATGGAGATGGTTAGATGGTAGAATGTTAAAGTCAGGTACCAAATATGTATGGACTGGACATTGGGAATGTATGCTGGGCCATTTAACTCTCATAAATGTGGCATATTTATTTCTGTTGTTTTCTATAGTATTTACTGTTATAAGAGAAGGAACCATTTGTTGGACTGAAAGGGGGAGGTGTTGGGGGGAAGAGGGTGGAAGGGTGGGACAGGAAGGGGGAGTAGGTAAGGGATTGTGACTGAGATGTAACTTGAAGAAATGAAAAAATAAAGTATAAAAAAAAAAAACATGGGGTATAGAACTAAGCCAAGAATTCACAAAAGAAGAATCTCTAAAGGGCAAGAGGCACTTGAAATGTTCAACATCTTTGGTCATGAGGGAAATGCAACTCAAAACAACTCTGAGATTCCATCTCACACCATCAGAATGACTAAGATAAAAAAAAAAAACTCAAATGATAGCATATGCTGGCGAGGATGTGGAGAATGGGGAACACTCCTCCATTGCTGGTGGGCATGAAAACTTGTACAAGTACTTTGGAAATCAATATGGAGATATCTTAGAAAATTGGGAATAGTTCTACCTCGAGATCCAGCCATACCCCTCCTGGGCATATATCAAAAAATTCTTCATGAAACCACAAGGACATTGCCTCCACAATGTTCATAGCAGCTTTATTTGTAATAGCCAGAAACTGGAAACAATCCAGATGTCCTTCAATTGAGGAATGGGTTAAAAAAAAAACCTGTGGTATATTTATACAATGGAATACTTACTATACAGCTTTCAGAAACAAGGAAAACATGCAATTCACAATCAAATGGATGGAACTAGAAGGGCTCATCCTAAGTGAGCTGACTCAGTCCCAGAAAGATAAACATGTTATGTATTCTCTTATAAGTGGATATAAACCATATATCACAGAACAACCATCCTACAACCCACAGACCCAAACAGATAGGAACCTAGCACAACTATCCTAGGAAAAACTCCACCCAGCAGTAGTCATGGAATCTGTTACAGGTTAGTGGAACACCTTACCATAGATGGTGTGCCATATCAAGCCCCGGTACAAGAGGAAGCTCTTGACCCCTACATGACTGAAGAACTGAGAGAATATGATATACGAGGGCCCACCTCATCTGAGGAGAAGCAGAGTACTGAATAGAGGAACAATGAGGGAGGGAGGGAGGGATGAGCTGGGAGGGGAGGAGAAAGGAAACTATGTTCTAGAGGTAACTTGAAAAAACAAATTATTTTTTAAAAGGGCAACTAAGCTTAAAAATACAATAAAAATAAAATATAAAAACTCAAATGATTTACCAAAGGCATACTTGCTTTAATGGCATGAAAAGAAAAATGGTCATAATTTCAGTTTAGAATGTTAGACTGCAGGTTGCCACATAGCTCACATACTCTTGGATATCAGCTTAAAAGGGGTTTTTTTTTCCTCTATATAAAGGATATTTTCATTGTTTGGCATGAAAAGGCAGTTAAGAGGTTTAAAATGTAAGTAAATTAAGGGTTACTACAGTTCAACCTGGTTTTCTAAACCTCTAAGAACTGAAGTAATTTGAAGATAAGGTAAAAATATTTGAGAAGGGAAGTATTAGCCCATGCCTTTAAGTCCAGCAGAGACAGGAGGATCACTATAGAGTTAGTTATCTTTTAAATTCTAGAGTTACAATGAACAGGGTGGTGATGGTGCACACCCTTAATCCCAACACACTGGAGACAGAAACCTGTAGATCTCTGAGTTCAAGGCCAGCCTGATACAGAGCAAGCTCCAAATAGAGAAAAGCTTAGATCTAGGGGTGGTGGTGCACACCTTTAATCCCAACAATTGGGAGGCACATGCCTTTGATCTCAATACTTAGAATGCAGAGGCAGGAACATAGGATTTGGGATGATTTAAGTTTAAAAGCTACTCGCAAAAGACATGCTGAAATTCAAAGTGAATTGTCCTTTGTGATCTCAAAATATATATACTTAAAGGTATGTTTAGTTCCAAAATATCAAAAGATTTTTTAAAATCTCAATTGAAAGATAATACTTTTTATTTTGTCAGAAAACCCAATATGCTCAGGAAAGATATTACCTGCCCCCCCCCCCAAAAAAAAAACGTAGTGCCCCAGAGATAGGATTAGCATAGGGCTCTGTTCTTATCTTTCTAGGAGATTAAAAGCATCCATCTAAGGAGTCCAGGGACAGCTGGGCAACTGAAACCTCTGAAGAAATTGGACCAGATACCAAAGAAGACAAATTGCCCAGATGATCCAGCCTTGCAAACTTCCTTCATAGCTGTTTCCTAAAAAATCTACAACAGAACAACTCAAAATTGCTAAGATTGTTCAGCCCCACCAACTGTTCCATCCAGAACTTCAGTAAAGCCCTGAAGTTCAGCCTCTGACTACAAACTTCTTAGGAGAAATAGCTGAGCACAAAAGGACTAAACATCAAATCCTACTATCAACTTGCTTAACCATTTTTCCATTCTTATTTGACCCCAAAAAGGTTTCCCATGTCCCAAATCAGCAGGAAGTCATTTTAAGAGATCGATGTCCCATCCCCAGAAGGCAGGGTCAGTGATTCCCCCCCACCCCTTTGGTCATTTGATGTGTTATAGATGTTTGTTGTTATTTAGGGGGATTGGTTACAAGTTGTTAAATGGTCTTGTTAAATAGGTTTTGAAGGTTAGATCCAGGGATTTCTCTCTTTTTCTTTTCTGTATCCTCTTTCTCTCCTATGTGGGGGGGGAAGACTTGAGAAAAAAATTTAACACTTAAAAATGCAATGTGGAGTTTTGGCCATTTGATAGCAACTGTCACAAACCGTTTAGGCTAATTAAGAACTGCAAACTAATAGTCACTCAAGCATGTCATTTTGTTAGGTACTAGTGTAGTTTACAACCGATGTTTTCTAAATTAATGAGAAATCAAGTTGCTAAGAGACAAGCAACATTTGTTTATCCAAATATATGAGATAGATAGGTGGTCTTCAAAAACCTCAGGAGATCTGTAGAATATGGTATTCAAAGATGTTTTCTTAACTTAAGATTGTTTTTGATATTGAGACATGTCAGATCCTGACAGCACCCTCTATTCTACTCCAAGTAGATGATGAGCATTGAAGAATCTCCAATTGGAGATGGTTGCATTAGTGGCAAGCTTGAGTGATCACTGGGCAAGAAAAATTCCTTGCTTCAACTGTAGACAGAATGCTGTCAGAAAAGGACAAAACTTGGAAGCAGGTAAGTAAACAGCCTAGCTCTGCCAAGATAGGGTAGGCAAGTCCTTCATAATTCCTGCTTTACAATTAATGTCTGTTAGAGATACTGGGCCAAAAGGCTGAAGATAGATGCTCCAATATTATAGAGAGAAATCTGGGACTGTCAAGGCAGCCAGTTGTCTGTCATTTCTCAGTTTTGGAAGCTGTTGACTCTGCACTTCCGGTATAATCAGATATATTTATCATTCTCAGGTCTCTGATGTGGTTGAAGACTAGATAGTTATAGTCTCACAGTTATATTTTAAGTCATTTAGGAATTAAAAGGATGTTCTAGGTCTAAGATGTTTTTAAGCTGGTAATGCGAGTTAGGGTGGAAACTTAGGTATAGAACTTTAAACTCATCAAGATAGATAGATAATAGATTATAAATATGAGTTGCCAAATATGTAAGGACTGGACTTTGGGAATGTATGTTATACCTTATAATTTTCATAATTGTGGCCTAATTATTCTTATTGTTTTGTGTTGTATTTATTGTTATAAGAAAAGGAGCCATTTATTGGACTAAAAGGGGGAGTTGTTGGGGGGGGAAGATATGCCTTAAACTAAAAAAAAGCAAATAGGAGAGTGAGGAGGAAGAGGATAGGAGGGTGAAACTGGAAGGGGGAGGAGGGAGGGGATTATGATTGAGATGTGACTTGAAGAAATTAAAAAAAAAAAACTGCTGGAGGTGTTGCCATCCCCAATCTCAAATTGTACTACAGAATTATAGTAACAAAAGCAATATACCATATCACTTATAATTGGATTTTAGCCATATAGTACAGAATAATTATTCTACAACCAACACACCAAAAGGAACAGGAACATAGACTTTGTTGCCTGTTGATGAGAAACTTTGCCCTAGTGGTGCTGTCATGTAGGCCCCCAGCATATGAGGAGGCTCTTGGCCCTCATGTGACTGCTGAACTGGAGTGGGGGACTGATGTGTGGGGACACCCCACTCTGGAGGAGTAGGATGGGAGGGTGAGAGGGACTGGAAGGGGTGGAGAGGGGCACTATTATGGAGATGTGGCTTGAAGTAGTGAATAAACATTTAAAAACAGACATATTGATCAATGGAATTGAACTTAAGACACATACATAACTCCACACACCTATGAACACCTTAATTTTAAACAAAGAAACAAGAAATATATGTCTTTATTCTTGTATAATTGAGAGCATTTTCAACAAATGGTGCTGGTCACATTGGATGTCTTCATGTAGAAGAATGCAAATAGATCCTTACCTATCACCCAGCAAAAAACTCAAGTCCAAGTGGATCAAGAGCAGCAGCAGACCACACATTACGAACCTGATAATAGAAGAGACAGTGGGAATAGGCTTGACTCATCTGTACAGGAAAAGACTTTCTGAACAGAACATTGGTGGACTGTGACTACATGCACAAGGCCGGCAGAGGTTCAAGCCACACAGGTCCCAGCACAAAATGGGGCTGCAGAGTGTACCCCTAATTAAGATGCTGTCTGCAGTGGATACCCTCTGGCAAAGGAGAGAATAATTTTCTCCTGTAACTCTCACTGGGTACATTAGCTACATGTCAGGTCAGGCTCCATGCCCAGGAATAGCTGGCTAACACCAAAACAATTCAATGGTACTTTTTTTTTGTGGTTTCATTTTGCCTTGTTATGGCATTTTTCTGTCTTACTGGTCTTTTGATTTTTGTGGCGTTTCTTTTGTTTGTGTGTATCTTGTTTTTTTTTTTAATAGTGTTTTTATTTTTGAAAGAAAGGATAAAGTACATAAAGGTGGGTGGATAGGGAGATGGGGAGGATCTGAGAGGAACTGGGGGAAGGGAAAATAGGATCAAAATACATTGTATGAACTTTTTTTTTTTTTAATGAAAAAGTTATGGTAGCCGCATTTCAAAAGGAATCACCCTGTGCCAGACACTCATGTAGAGATAAATACCTACCAAATCATCTCACGATATCTTTATATGGTGAGGTAGGTATTTTCCACACTTTCCATATAACTAACTTAGATTAAGGAACCTGTCTAAGGTCGTTGATTTCCACTCGCCTCGGCAGGTGTGGCTGTAAAGCTCTTGCAGTTTCCGGCTGCCTCTGGAAACCTGGGTGAAAGACATGTGCAGATAGTAGCCCTGCAAGGGCGCAAACTCGTGCTTTACCTCATAAGAACACTCCTAAATAGCAACCTGAATTTGAGGGTCCTTCCAAAAGCAGCCTTTCATCTCACAAAACCGGCTCAATCCTTCCATCACTTGCATAGACACTCTGAATACCGCAAACTGGAGGGCAGTATGGTGGAATCTCTACAGACTAACACTTTTGGTGGACTGCATCTGAACCTTCTGCTGGTGGTTCCTTCATTTTTCTCCTCCCACCATGTGGGTTCCCGAGATTGACTTCAGGTCAACAGACTTGATAACAAGTGCCTTTACCCCCTGAGCCATCTCTCTAGCCCAGAGGTCTAGTGTTTTGGTGTGTTAGATTATCTCTTACTTAAAATTGCTTTTAGAATGCTGTAAATAGATGTTATCAATACTTAACAGCAGTTGGGGAAAATGAGCAGAAGCTTCTGGAAATGAAGCATCTTTTGAGACAGTCCCTTGGGTTGGGACACTCTTCCCTCAAATTAGCTTCCTCATCTTGGAGATATAAAACAGGACCCAGCTAGAAACCATGCTTGCTCATCTTTCAAGTTATAATTAGTAGACCATAAATTGTACACATTTTTGGTCCATTAAGACATTTCTGTACGTACATATGCTATAGTTTGATCATGCCCACCTTCCCTTAAACTCTCTCCTGTCCTTCCCTTTGTGTCCTGGGCTGCAGGTCCATTGCCCCTTTCCTCATCGACTTTCAGGTGTGTTTTCCCTCACATGTGAGGAAAAAAAAAAATGCCTAAGAGTGAAACCCGGATTCTCTTAGTATAGGGAATTCTTCTATTTGCCTTCTACCACAGGTCACTATTTTTGTGCTGTGACAGGGCTGGGCCTGCGGCTCTATGGAGTGCTGTGAAATGACTAGCTGTCTGTAGGAACAGTTCTGCCTTATTCATCTGTGAATCTTCCCTGCAGAGCACACAGTTTGGGCATGTTCTGAATCAATATTTCTCTAATTTCCCCCTGAAAGCATTGTGAGAACAACACAAATTTGCCTTGTTTGGGCACTGGTGGAAATTTCCACTGGATGGAAATTTTGAAGCACTTCGTGCATATAACATTTCTCTGTGATTTTGTCTTTTAATGGGTTTTTTTAAAGCCAATAGAAAACATTTTTATTACTTCATTTTATTTTATTTTTATTTTTTAATAATTTATTTTTTATTTCTTCAAGTTACATCTCAATCACAATCCCCTCCCTACTCCCCCCTCCAGTCCCACCCTCCCACCCTCCCACCCTCTTCCCCCTCAACCCCCATCCTCTTCCCTTTTTTTTTAAGTTTAAGTTATATCTTTCCCCTCCAACAGCTCCCCATTTCAGTCCAACAAATAGTTCTTTCTCTTATAACAATAAATACAATACAAAACAACAGAAATAAATAGGCCTCAATTATGAGAGTTATATAGCTTAGCATACATTCCCAATGTCCAGTCCATATGCATTTGGCACCTGACTTTAACATTCTACTATCTAACCATCTGCATGAGTTTAAAGTTCTATATCTAACTCAGCTTTCATACTAACTTGCATCACAATTTTAAAAACATCTTAGATCCAGAACGCCCTCTTGATTCCTAAACAATTCAAAATTTAACTATGAGACTCTAGCTATCTAGTCTTCAACCACCTCATTAGCCAGCCAGCAGCTACATTGGGCCTTCTAGACCCCAGGGCCACCCCAAACCTTTCTCAGGCTGAACTCTTAAGCACAAAACCATGTTCTGGGTTGACATACTTTAGTTAAGAAGAACAGTTAGCCAGAGGCAGAGCTACAGAAGCCAAAAAGCAAAGTTAGTCCCAGAAATATGGGCTTTGATGGATTCGGTCTTTGTTTTTGTTTTGGTAGGTGGTGCTGACTATATGCTGAGTTTTATGGCCTGAATATTACTTCCATCACGGAGTTAGTTGTGCTAAGGTCTGGGGTCCTGTTTCATTCCCCATTGGTCTCAGAAAATGAGTCAGTCTGTGGACTCATTCTTCTCTAAAGAGGTCTAGTTGGTCATAAGGACCATTAATTTTACTGAATGGATACACAATTGTTGGTATAATTTAAGATATGCTGTGTTCTAAAAAAACAATGTTTCCACTTGGTTCAGCTTTTAAAAAAGAAATCAACAAAAGGGGCTAGAGAGACAAATGGTTCAGTGTTTAAGAGCACTTGCTGCTTGTGCAGGGGACCCTGGTCAGGTTCACAGCACCCATGTCCAACATGGTAGCCTGTAACTCCAGGTCTAGGGAATCTGACATCTTTTTTTGGTTTCCATAAGTAATGCATGCATGTGGCATACATACAGATAAGCAGGTAAATACATATAAATAAAAATGAATAAAATGAGGTTCTCAGATGACAATTATGCTCTTTTCCTGATACTTCATAGCAGAGTACCATTAATAGTGATAGGGATTGGCTGTCTCCTTTGGGGTAGGTCTAAGGTTGGTCCCATCTTTGGTCATTCCTTCAATGTGAGGAGACAAGAATTCCACAACAAGAGTCAACTAACCTAGGTTCACAAGGGCTCACAGAGTCTGAACCATCATTCAAAGAGCATGTATGAACTGGATCTAGGCCCCCTACACATATGTAACTTATGGGCACATTGGTCATCATGTGGCCCCCTAGCTAGTGGAGGGGGGGCTATCTCTGCAAAGACTATTAGGCCTGCTTTTTGAACACTTCCCCTCAATGGGGCTGTGGTACCTGGCTTCAGTGGATGAGGAAGCATTCAGACCTGATGCAACTCAATATACTGGAGTGGGATGTATGAGGTAGGGAGGGACATGGCTCCCCTTTTCTGTTTAGAAGGGGAAGGGAGATGGAAGAAGGGTGTGGAAGGGCGAGACCCAGAGGAGGGGAAGGAGGAGGCTACGATTGAATGTAAAATGAACAATAAAATAACATTTAGAAAATAAATAAACTGAAAGAGAATCAATGCTTTTAAAAGCTAAACCATGTTTATTATCCTTCCTTGAACATCTGTTGGGTGAGCATAACATATTTCCAGAAGCACCAACACCTCAGATTTAAAAGAACTAAAAAATTATATACAGAAATGTTATTGAGTGAAAAAATGATAGAAACAAGAGATGAGAGGGAATATGGGGATTAGGAACGCAGACTTTTTTTGTAATCCAAACATTTCTTATTTAATTTTCCTTATAGCTCTTCTCTCAGCATTTACTTTTCAAGATTTTTTATTATGGTCATCTGTGTGCTTACTGTACATATTAGCATGATTCACTATGGTATTTCAATATATTTATACAGTCTTCACTGACCAGATCAGGGTAATTGACTAGTTTTCTTTTTGTAATTTTCTTGTGTTTGGAGCCTACAAACTCCTCCTTTTGGATCATCACAAAACACGTAATCGGTTGTTGTGAGCTGCAGTAATCCCACTGTGTTGTGGAATATGAAAGCCTATTACTTTATCTGCCTAATGCACTTATCTGGCCTCCCTTCATTAGCTCACTGTCTCTTCACACACTCCAGTCATTACTTGTCTATAGTCAGGTTGTTTTCATTTTAGTTTCTACAAAGGAAAGGGAACATGCGGTACTTATTATCCTAAATCTGGGTTATTTTATTTAACAGAATGTGCTCCACTATCCATTTTGTTGCAAATGACAGGATCTCACTTTTTTTTTCTGTCAGTCTTTACTTACAGTGACAAGTAGGGAAATTAAAAAAAATATTATCTTTAAAACAAAGATAACTCAGTTTATTTTTTGAAGAGTAGTTTAAGACTCTAGCAAATAGAAAACAGATTTCTCATATACTCCTTCCAAACACATACAAAGCCCCCTTCAGACTGACATCAGACTCTCCAAAGTGGGTACTTGTTACAACCAATGACAAATATTAACATCAAGTAGAAGCAGCACTTACATTGTTTTTGTAATTGTGTTGTACATGAGTAATGACAAATATGCAATGATATAAATCAACCTCTAAAATGTCTATAAAAAGAAGTTTTATTGCCCATTGATTGTTTGAAGCTCCACCTGTCTACTTCCCTCTTCAAACCACAGGCCGCCAAAAATCTTTTCATTGCCTCTGTAATTTTACTTTTTCCAGAATGGCATACATTTGTTTGGACTTGTACACACTTATAAGAGTAGCTTCTTTCACTCAGCAATATGAAGTTCTCTCTTCCCAGATGACTTAGCTTGTTTCAGGTTGACATAAAACTAGCAAGGATAAACTGGAACCTGAAGGCAGAAACCATGGAGGTACATTGCTTTGGCTCTCTCCTTTGCTCATGCTTAACTAGATTTCATATACAGACCACCTGCCCAGGGACTGTGCTAACCACAGTGGGCTGGGCCCTCCTGTATCACCTAATAATCAACAGCTGCCACCAGACACTTCCTGAGTTGCAGCTTTCTTTTCAGATGACTTAATGATGTCTCAAGTTGATAAAGCTAATAGTATAGATAGTCACCAATTCAATATCATAGATATCATAGACTTAAGTATTACTACCAAAGATAAATATTTACCTGTTATTGTACCTCTTCCTAGTCTTTCTGAACACACACACACACACACACACACACACATTAATAGTGCATAGGTGTTTATTACAAAGGTTAATAGCATTTGACTTGTCTAATCACCTTTTTTTCTGTTCATTTCACTCAAAATACACACACACACACACCACACCACACACCGATTTTTATATATTTACATAGCATTGCTTTAGCCTCTAGAAATACAATGATGATCCATGCAAATGTGATTTATTCAATGTCTTTTATTGCATGAAACTCAGATTTCTTCAAATATTTTACTACAAATAGTATGCATATAAAAAACTTCTTATAAGCATCCATGATTTTTTTAAACAGAGAAAGTGGAACTGTGAGCCATAGAGCAGCATCATGAAAGGTTTTCATCTATCTTACCAAACTGACTTTCAGAGAGTTATAAAATAATCTCATAATTATTTAGAAACTTGATAACTATTTCTTTTATTTAGCAAGCATAATAGTGATAAAAATGTTGAATGAGGAAGTCAGTGACAAGATTCTGGAGTTAGTTTACTAGTCTGTAGATCACTGTTTCCAAAGTATGTGTTTCCGCCAGTTAACACCATGCAGATAATTATTTATGCAGTTGCATAGCATAGTCTGTCCACTTTCATTCTTTTACCAAAAAGGACTTCACAAGAAAACCTGTTGGATATTTTGCTGAAGTCCAGACAGTGTACAACAAATTGTTCATATTCATAGAAATATGCTTACTAGTCTTTCCAATGAATAGAAATTTTATTAATTTGATATAACAGTCTCAGTGAATTTTACTGGTTTCTAATGATTAGTTTTTCTTTAACAATATTGCTATATGGAACTTTATGCAATGATGGAAATATTCTACTTTCTGAGCTATTCAATATCATAAACACTAGTGATATAACTAAATATATATATTACATATGCATATATAATGAGTGGTGAAAATAAGGCAAGTAAAACCCAGTAATATTTTTAAATAAAAATTATGTAATTTTAAATAATGAGATGTCAATAGTGGCTGCTATATTGGGCAATGAAGGTTTATAATATGTGACAATTTTTTCTTTTTATTTATTTATTTATTTACTTACTTATTCTTTTCTCATGTATTACACACTGACCACAGTTTCTCCTGCCTCCTCTCCTCCCAGATCTTCTACCTCCCCTCTCCCCTAGATCTACTCCTCCTTCATTTCCCTTCAGAAAAGAGCAGACCTTCCAGGGATATCAACCAAATACAGAACAACAACTTACCATAAGACTAGGCACAAATCCTCATAGCAAGGCTGGAAGAGGCAACCTAGTAGGAGGAAAAGGGTCCCAAAAGCAGGCAAAAGAGTGAGAGACAGCTGCTGCTCCCACTGTTAGGATTTCCATAGGAACACTAAGCTACACAATCACAACATATATGCCAAGGGCGTAGGTCAGACCTGTACAGGGCTCCCTGATGGTCAGTTCATTCTTTCTGAGTTCCTATGAGCCCTGGTTAGTTGATTATATGCACTGTGTTCTTGTGGTATTATAATTTTTTTATAAGATAACTCATATAGTCTAGTGGGATTCAATATTAGTTCAAGAGATTCACCATTCCCAAAATACCAGGGTTTCTCTCCTTACCTTTTGCTCATTTTGTTTTTAGTTGCAAGTTTTCATCTCTAGACCTTTGCACAATTTCATCCGTTATGATCTGTGATCCATGGCTGACAGTAATTTCATGTAATTGGTTTATATCACTAAGTTGTTTTCATACCCTGGGATAATTGAATCTGGTGATATAATTTGTTTCAAAGCAAACTGGTTTCATTTCCTCTAACAAGGTTTATCTGAATCTTGTATTGTGAACATCCCTTTCCTTGATAGAAAAAAAATTAAACAAAATGAAGGCTAGATAATTTTGTGTTGTATATTTCACCCTTGGCATTATGGTCATCTTTTTCAGAGCCTGGGCTTCCCCTGCTTTCTCTTCTTGAAGCTGATGCTGCTAACAGTGCATTTTCTGCTGCCAATAGCAAGTTTTGTTTCAAGTTGGTTCAGTTTCTCTATAAGCATTTTGAATTGTGTACTTGGGCTGCATACCCCTGTATGTCCACCTAGCATTGGCTTTTTAATTTCCCCCTAGTATTTTGTACAGTTCAAAAATATTTGAGTTTAATAGGAATGCATGTGGCCATGTGTCTTCTTTAACTATGGCTCCCTTTGTAGCTCTGGGAATCACATCTGATCATGTTTTCACTTAGTTCAACTTTACCAGGAGTGATGACTGACCTCTAAGAGCCAAGTCTTGAGTTAGGGCTGAAAATTCTCAGATAAATTAGGTACTTACTTTGCTATCAAAGGATTTACACACTAGCAGGAGACTCATGGCTTCTATTCTACAAGCCATGTGTAATGTAGTATTTGCACTTATAATAACAGTATTCACAGTGTCCTAGAGGAGTACATGGGAGGGGCACTGATAATTATCCTTCTAGAACCTGATGGATGCAGTAGGATGTTCCAAACAATCAGAGAAGTCTGTTGAAAACAGAAAAACAAACAAACAAAAAAACCCAACAGAGTTTGAGGACAGAGAAGGCTGCTCGTGTGATAGAGTGACTTGATGGAACAGAGGTCAGGAGAGGATATGCTCTGGAAAATTCATGAGTGTTCCTGAAGCTGAAGCAGGGAACTGGTGTCTGGGAGGAGTAAAAGGTGATAAGGCTGGAGTTTAGGAGTGGCTCAGGATCAGTAAGGGATCTTGCACGTTATACTGAGGAATTTTGATGTAGTCTAAATAAAACAAGGTGGAAGGTACTGGAAGAGAGGCAGTAAATAACTGAAATCCTTCTTTAAGAAAATGACCTGCTTCGGACCTGTCAGACTCCAGAATTCTCCTGCAGGACAAATGATTAGTCAAGAGGAAGAGCAGGAACCAGTGTTCTGTAGAGGAGCAGAACTGACAGTTCGGACTGATAGGATTGGATAACTGAGGGCTGTAGGGTAGGAAGGGGCCGGAAGGTGACTCACCGGAAGGTGACTCACTGGCCTCAGACGGTTGTGCTGCTTCCATAGCTGTCCACTGTTTCTCTTGAGTCACTCTCCCTTTAGGGTCTCTGGGAGTGAGATCATCTCTGCCTTTCCCTGCAGATATTTTCCCAATGGCTTATGTGAGCTAAGTGTAGCCAGGGTTTTATTCTTCCTGTCCTAGAGGTTCCAAGATGTGATTATCAAACGTTAAAAACTTCATTTTGAGAGCACTTTAGATGTACAGAAGAATTTCAAAAAGAGTTCAGTAACTTCCTCCCTACCCTTCAGTCAACTTCCCTTTGTTAGCATCTTACATAACAATGCAGAAATGATAAAAATTAGTATTTACCTTAAAATGAAATACCACTAATTACTTCATTTATTTGACTTTTTCTAGCTTTACCATTCACTAATGTATTTGTCCATAGGCTGATGAATGATACTTTTTTGTGAAATTATATATACATATCTGCATATTTCCTGGCATATCGACTATGAAATTTTTTGCATATTTTTAATTGAAAATATGTTTTTCATTTTTAATATTTATTTATTACTTCAAGTTAAACATCCATCACAGTACCTCCCTCCATCCCTCCCAGTCTCACCCTCCCACTCTCTCCTCCCTCTCCCACCTATCTTACACCTTCGATGCGGGGGTGCCCCTACATATCAGCCCCCTCAATTCAGAAGTCATATGAGGGCTAAGAGCTTCCTCTTGCACTGGGAACCTACATGGCAGCTCCACTAGGACAAAGTGTCCCACTAACAGGTAAAAAAGTCTATGTTCCTGTTCCTTTTGGTGTGTTGGTTGTAGGATAGATATCCTGTACTATGTGGCTGGCTAGAATCCAGTTATAAGTGCATAGACGCCATGTGCATCTTTCTGGGTCTGGGTTAGCTCACTCAGGATGAGCTTTTCTAGTTCCATCCATTTGGCTGCAAATTGCATAATTTCATTGTTTCTGATAGCTGAGTAGTATTCCATTGTGTAGATGTAGCAGTTTTTTTCTTTATCCACTCTTCAGTTGAGGGACATCTGGGTTGTTTCCAGTTTCTAGCTATTACAAATAAAGCTATTATGAACATAGTTGAGGAGATGTCCTTGTGCTTTGGTGAGGAATCATTTGGATGTGTATCCAGGAGTGGTATGGCTGGGTCTTGAGGTAGAGCTATTCCAAGTTTTCTAAGATATCACCAGACTGATTTCCACAGTGGTTGTACAAGTTTACACTCCCACCAGAAATGGAGGAGTGTTCCCCTTTTTCCACACCCTCGCCAGCATGTGCTGTCATTTGAGCTTTTGATCTTAGCCATTCTGACAGGTGTGAGATGGAATCTCAGAGTCATCTTGAGTTGCATTTCTCTGATGATTAAGGATGTTGAGCATTTCTTCAAGTGTCTCTCAGTCATTAGAGATTCCTCCTTTGTGAATTCTTGGTTTAGCTCTGTTCCCCATTTTAGATTGGATCATTTGGTTTCTTGGTGTTTAATTTTTTTCTTGGTTTTAATTTTTTTCATCTATATATCCTGATCACAGTTTTCCCTCCCTTATTTCCTTCTATATTCTCCTTGCCTCCCATACTTCCAACTCCATGCCTTCTTTCTCTCTCTCATTAGAAAACAAATGGACAAAGGAAGAAAATAAAACAAAACAAAAAGAAAGAAAAGGCACAAGAAACACACATATGCAAACAAACCCACAAAACCAGAAAAAACAAGATACAAGCAAAAGAGCAGTAAGGTAAACAAAACAAAAAACAAAACCAAAAAAGCTCAAACAAAGCAATATGAGATGAGACAAATCTTCAAAAATATCATTGAGTTCATTTTGTGTTGGCCATCTATAGCTGGGCATGGGGCCTGCCTTACGTGTGGTTTGTATAATACCAGTAATAATCCATTGGAAAAGCTCATTTTTCCTTTGTGAGCAGTTGTCAGTTGGAGATAGATTCTTGGTTTGGGATGGGAGCTCGTATTCACATCTCCTCTTAGCATTGGGACCCCATCTGACTAGGACATGTGCAGGCCTTGTGCGTGTTGCCACAGTCTCTGGGTTCATATGTGTATCAGTCCTGTTGTGTCTGGAATACACTGTTTCCTTGGAGTCAGCCATTCCCTCTGGCTCTTACAATCTTTCTGCCTCCTGTTTCACATAGTTTCCTGAGCCCTGAGGGGAGGGATTTGGTAGAGATATCCTGATATCCTATTTAGTAGTGAGTGTTCCAAGTTTTCTCACTCTCTGCATATTATCCAACTGTGGGTTTCTGTATTTGTTCCCATCTAATGCATGAAGAAGCTTCACTAATAATAACTGAGCAAGACACAGATTTATGAGTATAGCAGAATGTTATTAGTAGTCATTTTATTGATATTTTCATTTAACAGAACAGTAGTATTTGGTTTTCTCCTAGGTCTTTAACCTATCTAGTCTCAGGTTCTTGGCCACATGAGCAGTATCAGACATGGGTTCCATCTCATGGAGTGGGCTTTAAATCCAATCAGATGGTGGATGGTTACTCCTTCAATGTTTGTGCCAGTATTGCACAAACTCTGAAAATTTTTATAGATGGGGTGCAAAGAGAGTCTTGTAATATTTGTTCTTTGATCTAGTTGCTGACAGATAACTCCTCAGACTTTTTATAAGAAATATTTTTGCTGCATTTCACACATGTATATGATGAATTCTGGTTACTATAACTGCCATATACTCTCATCTCCCTCTCACCCTTATTTACTCTCTTCCCTTCACCACATTTTTGTTTTGGCTTGAGGTCTACTGGGTCATCTGTGTGACCTTGGGTAGAGCCTTCAACAGTGGATATACAGCTGAAGATGATAAAAATGATGACTACTTTTCCCTTAAAAATCTACCACTCCTGGAAATATATCAAAAAGACTCTTCACCAACCACAAGAACATCAGCTCAACTATGTTCATAGCAGCTTTATTCATAATAGCCAGAAACTGGAAGCAACCTAGATATCCTTCAATGGAAGATGGATAAAAACTGGTACATTTCCACAATGGAGTACTACTCAGCTATCAGAAACAAAGAAATCATACAATTTGAAACCAAATTGATGGAACTAGAAAAGCTCATCCAGAGTGAGCTAACCCAGACCCAGAAAGGTACACATGACATATATTAACTTATAACTGGATTTTAGACATATAGTAGAGGATAACCATCCTACAATCAGCAGAAGCAAAGGAACAGGGACCTAGTATAACTGTCCTATGAGAAATTCCATCCAGCAGCAGATCAAAACAGATGCTGAGACACACACCTAAACATTAAATGGAGTTCTGGGAGCCCTATATAAGAGAGGGAAAAGGAAGAGACACGAAGGGGTCAAGATCAACACACAAAGATCAACAGCACTGACAACCAAGATCCCTAGAAGCTTACAGAGACCGAAATGCTGACCAAAAAAAGAAGAACAAGAACAGCAAGAAGAAGAAGAGGAGGAGGAGGAGGAAGAAGAGGAAGAGGAGGAGGAGGAAGAAGAGGAGGAGGAGGAAGAAGAAGAAGAAAAAGAAGAAGAAGAAAAAGAAGAAGAAGAAGAAGAAGAAGAAGAAGAAGAAGAAGAAGAAAGCTGAGATTAGATCTAGAGCCCCTATGCAAATATAGAGGATAGACAACTTGATCTTCTTACAGATCCCTTAGCAAGTAGTGGGGGAGGTCTCAGTCATGGACATTGTTACCTGTTAGTAGGACGTTTTACCATAGCTGAACAGCCATGTTGGGCCCCAGAGGAAGAAGAAGCTCTTACCCTTCATGTGACTGATGAACTGAGGGTGGCTGATATGTGGGTCCCCCTCAATCAAAGAGAAGGATAGGAGGAAGAGAGGGGAGAGGGGAAGAGGGTAGAACTGAGAGGGGAGAAGAGAGGGGGCTATATGGTAGAGTAACTTGAATTAATAAATAAACATTAAAAACAATATAGCTATTCTGGGTTTTTTGTTGTTCCATATGAAATTAAGAATAGCTCTTTCCAGGTCTAAAAGGAATTGTGTTGGTATTTTGATAGGCATTGCATTAAATCTGTATATTGCTTTTGGTAGGATGTCCACTTTCATTATGTTGATCCTACCTATCCATGAGCATGGGAGATCTTTCTATCTTCTGATGGCCTCTTCAATTTCTTTCTTCAAGGGCTTGAAGTTCTTGTTGTACAGGTCTTTTTAAAAACCCAGAATAGCTAAATCAATCCTGTACAATAAAAAAACATCTGGGGCTATCACCATCCCAGATTTCAAGCTGTACTACAGAGCAATTGTAATAAAAACAGCATGGTACTGGTATAGAAACAGACCAGTGGATCAATGGAATTGAATTGAAGACCTAGAAATGAACCCCCACACCTATTGGCACCTAATTTTTGACAAAGAAGCCAAAACCACACAATGGAAAAAGGACAGCATCTTCAACAAATGGTGCTGGTCCAACTGGATGTCCACATGTAAAATAATGAAATTAGACCCATATTTATCACCTTGTACAAAACTTAAGTCCAAGTGGATCAAAGACCTTAACATAAGGCCGGTCACACTAAATATACTAGAAGAGACTGTCAGAAAAACCCTCAAAATCATTGGCACAAGTGACAACTTCCTGAACAGAACACCAACAGCTCAGGACCTAAGACCAACAATTAATAAATGGGACCTCATGAAACTGAAAAGCTTCTGTAAGGCAAAAGACACTGTCATTCGAACGTAACGGCAGCATACAGATTGGGAAAAAAATCTTCACCAACCCCACATCTGACAGAGGGCCAATATCCAAAATTTACAAAGAACTCAAGAAATTAAATGCCAAGAAACCAAATAATCCAATCAAAAATGGGGAAAGGAGCTAAACAGAGAATTCACAAAGGAGGAATTCCTAAAGGCTGAGATACACTTGAAGAAATGCTCAGCATCCTTAACCATCAGAGAAATGCATCACAAGACGACTCTGAGATTCCATCTCACACCTGTCAGAATGGCTAAGATCAAAAGCTCAAATGACAGCACATGCTGGCGATTGTGTGGAGAAAGGGGAATCCTTCTCGATTGCTGGTGGGAGTGCAGGCTTGTGCAACCATTATGGAGGTCAATCTGGCGATATCTTAGAAAACTTGGAATAGCTCTACCTCGGGACCCAGCCATACCACTTCTGAGTATACATCCAAATGACTCCTCACTGAATCACAAGGAAGTTTCCTCATCTATGTTCATAGCAGCCTTATTTGTAATAGCTAGAAACTGGAAACAACCCAGATGTCCCTCAACTGAAGAATGGATTAAAAAACTGTGGCACATCTCCACAATGGAATACTACTCAGCTATCAGAAACAATGAAATTATGCAATTTGCAGCCAAATGGATGGAACTAGAGAAGCTCATCCTGAGTGAGCTAACCCAGACTCAGAAGGATGCACATGGCATCTATTCACTTATAGTCGGATTTTAGCTATCCAGTACATGATATCTACACTACAACCAATGCATCAAAGGGAACATGGACATAGACTTTTTCTTTTTCTCCCTGTCAATGAGACACTTTTCCCTAAAGGTGCTGCCTTGTAAGTCCCCAGTGTATGAGGAGGCTCTTGGGCCTCATATGACTGCTGAACTGGGGCAGGGTACTGTTATGTAGGGACAGTCTACTCCAGAGGAGTTGGATGGAAGGGATAGGGGGTAGAGGGTGGGAGGGCAGGACTGGGAGGGGTGGAAAGAGGATACTATGATGGAGATGTAACCCGAAGCAATAAATAAATAAATTTTAAAAAACCAAGCAAACTAGCAGTGTTTCAGTAGGGACTGGTATGCCTCCTGAGCCTCAATGATTGACTGTTGACAGTCCCAGTTTTGTGCAGGCCCATTGCATTTCCATCCCTGCTTAAATTTTCCCACTCTGCTTCTCTGTTTTCATATCATTTATGCTTGCTATCCCCTCATTTATGACATCCCCCATTCCAGGGGCCCTTTTCTAGTTTCCTGACTTCTACAGGTACTCAAAGTTAAACACACAAACACACACACACACACACACACACACACACATACACACACACACACCTACAGATATGAAAGTAAAATTCGTGTATGAGAGAGAACATGGAGTTGTTCTAAGTTGATTGCAAATTCCTGAGTGTTTGGAGCATATGACTTACAGATCTCTTGGGAAGCATCCCTTGGGATTTCCTTGGTGATAGACACACCTTTTGTTCTAATGAGATGTCTCTTGGGGTGTTGCTAGATAGTCTGAAGATAGTAGTGGAGTTCCAGGGAATTAATCTTGTAATCAAAAGAGTTCAACTGTACTCATCCTAACTTCTGTGGAGATGAAGGGAAAGACTGAAGAGGGAGTGGATTACCAAAGATCAATGATATTGTTAATCATAATTTCATAATCAAGCCTCCATAAAACCCCAAAGTGATAGTATTCAGAGGACTTTCAGAATGCTGACTATGTACCTGGAGTGTGATACACCTGGAGAGAACACAAGTGTTTACAGCCCCTTCATATATATCTTTTCATCGGACTACTTCTCTGCATCCTCTATTATATCCTATATTCATCTAAAAATTAGAGTAAGTGTTTTCCTAAGCCATGAGAGCTATCTTAGCAAAGTAATAGACTCTAAGAAGGGAGTCATGGATGTTCTGACTTATCACAGGTATAAGGGACAGCTTGCTCCTTTCAGTTGTCAAATTGATGTGGAAGGAGTGGTATGGTATGACTAAACTTCTGACCTGTGGGATGTGATTCTGAGTTCCGTTTAATTCTATTGGAATTGAATTGAATCACAGGGCATGTAGTTCGGGGCCATTGGAGAACTGCTTGCTGTACAGGGAACTGCCTTCACATCTGTTATTTTATGATGGGTTGTAAGTATTGAATATATGTACATTGGAAAAAATAACTTGATTTTTCCTCTTTTGCAATATCATATCTAACTTTTTGTAGATCTTTAGTTTTTCTTTGTCTTTCATGATTTTGACACTTTCAAAAGAATCAGCTATTTTCGTGGAAGACCTCTCGAGATGCTTTTTTCATGACTGACTTGGGATTATTCTGTGTTTCAAAGTACACCAAGGATGTGTGGGGCCCCTTTAGGCCTTTCATGCCAGGACATACATGGTTTATGTGTGTATGATTGGTGATGTTTTCATTGCTTCATGAAAATAATATCTGTCAGAGTCTCCACCATAAAATTTCCATTTCTCCTGTTTATTACTCTACACTTTAAGGAAGATAATTTTAGATATACAAATATACTATTTCTGCTTAAACCTTTACCCACAAATTTTAACTTCTTTTGGTGGTTCTTCTTTTCAACAACTATTAATATGGTTGTCCAAAGGGTATTTTCTATGCATTAAGTAAATTACTTATACCAGGGAGAGTTGTCTATTTATATGTTAAGGACCTCAATTTTGTTGTTAGAAATATAGCCTAATGTTATTCTTAATGAACTTCTGAAATTTTCTGGTCAGTGGGTACTTTTTAAGGTTCCCTTGCCCTTTCAGCATTGTTGCATTTTTACTTTTAAGAATGTTCTTAGCTTCCCACCCCTAAAAGATAATGTAGGCTCTTTGTGTATTTTTCCTGTACTAGTCCTGGAATCTACCAACTCTCCAGGGAGTACTCATGACTTCTGAACATGTTTCTGTCACTTCTCTTTTGCTAAGCAGTTCTTCACTGTGGACTGGAATTGAGTCAAAAATAACAGAATGACATATTAAGTGCTCTCTTTTATGCTTCCTCAAAGTTTGGGAGGGAGAAGTTTTTACTAAGGCATAATGAATCAAGATTCAACAGATAATGAGAAGCCCAGTGCCTGTTAGTGCTGGATTAGATTTGAGGATTAGATGTGTCCCCTCAGAACAGAGCATTGTGTAGGCAGCTTATTCTACTTCTTGATACTCCACCCTGGTAAAATAATTCTTTAAAGTGACCTGATGTTTGCTTTTCTCATGCCTCATTTGGTAATGCAAGCTTTTGCCAAGTGAAAATATCCCCTAACTCCCAATGTGTTGATTGGCACACAAGTGATTACAAACAGTGCCAGTGAGTCACTTTCAGTTACTATGGAACCTTCACTGCTTGTTCCTTGTCCTTTATGATTTCCTTCCTCTTTTGGGAATCAATAGAAAAAGAAATGTTTTTCTTTTAATAGCTTCTGGTCAGAATGGCCCTTTTTAGGGCTACTTTGCTTCAAAGTCTTATAGAACCATTAGGGTACATGATGGAGAGCCATGAACTCCTTAGTTTTTCATTCTGGCCTCAGCTATTAGACATCACAAGCTAGCTCACCTGTGTTTCATTTGGGCTTACAAAAACACTTGATAAAATATGTTCAAATCTGTAGTATTTTCAAAAACAATTTTGTTCATGAGTCTCTAACTTGGTTAGGGCTTAGCAGGGTAGGACCCGTCTTTTCTGGATGCATCAGGTGGAAGATTTATTTTGACAAGGGCTCATTCACATGGCTGTTGAGTTGGTGCTGTCTGTCACCTACAGCTCAACTGTGACTATTTTCTGAGCCCCGGCTCTCCATAAGGCTCTCTCCATAAGGGCTACTTGTGTTGGGTCACAGTATGGTGTTTAAATCTGAAGAGCAAATCTTCGAAAAGATAGAAAGGGGACATTCTCAGTCTTGTCAAGATGGCTCCCAGAGCCAACAGGTCTCATTTCCATTGTTTTCTGTTGGTACGATCACAGAACCCATCCATGTTCAGGTGGAGGGACTACACAGACCATGACAAAGACAGAAACATCAAAGAATTTGTGGCCGTATCTAGTCTATTACAACGACAAAGAAAATTATGAAAATGAAGAAAGAAAAAAGTTTTTTAAAAGCCCTATAAATTGATAAAAATGTGAAAACCTAATAGAAAAATGTCCAGAGTCTATGAGTAGGTAATTTACAGAAGAGACAGAAATGGCCAATAACTATACCAAATTATCAATTAAATAAACTTAAATCAAAACAAAAATTATTTTCTTTCTTATTAGTTTAGCCAATTATTGAAAAAGATAGATTAGTGGATTGTTTGTAATAATCCAGAAAAGTAGATATACATATGTTAGATATGTAAATACTCTTACTATCCATTATCTAAAAATGGAAATGATGAGGGCTTGGATATAGCTCAGTGATACAGCACTTGCCTAGCATGCACAAGGTCCTAGGTTCAATCTCCAGTAACACAGATACACAAAAAGGATCACATATTCATATGACATATGTGTATATGTTCATGCATGTATGTAATTATACTTACGTGCTTATAATCCCCCACAATGCAAATAAAAGCCAGAGCTTTGGATGAGTTATGCTAGGATATTAGTGTCCTAGTTTAAAAAAAAAACTGAATGTGTTTACATTATAAAGGTAAGCAATTATTGGTTTCACAGTAAGGGAAGTAAAACATTTTCATTAAATATTTCCAATGAAAAGCAGGAACCTTTTACAACATTGATGAGTTGGCCCTGGTGAAATAGTAGCTTTAGGCAAGGATCATCAGAAGTGCCTCGCAAAATGAGTAACCAGTTAGTACCTGCCTTGTCTGCAAGTACACATCATTATCTATGAAATTTCCTGGCCAAGAAATACATGTTCTTCTACATTAAACTTTTATCTGATTAAGTCAGTTTTCTCAAGAAATAAACCCTTATCTCAAATTTCAAAGATATAGGCTCAGGAAAGCTTCTTTTGAACTTGGCCAAGTTGTGTTTCTTTTCATTTTGTAAAAGTGAGAGGTTAGACTAAGGAAAAGAATGAAGTCTCCATGGCCCTATCCGTTTCCAGGAATCTGTTGTTCAGCTGCCAGATTCACATGTTCTCCCTGAGCTTTTAGCATTTCAGAAGGCTTTCTATTTGTTTCTAATTCTTTAGTGTGGTCCACCTGTATTCAAAATTTACAGAAAGTTTTTGAAGTGTTACATCTAAAAATGGAAAAGCAATCAGTAAATGTGGGAATGTGGGAAACTCTAAATTTCAAATGCCAGGGTTGTGGTGGGGAGGGGAGGGGAGGGGAGGAGAGGGGAGGGGATGGGAGGGGAGGGGAGGGGAGAGAAGAGGAAGGGGAGGGGTGGGAGAAGAGGCGGAATCCTGTATTGTATACCTCAGGATTTCTAAACTCTTTTAGTTTTTAGCACCCCTCCTCCACAAGCTGCATCTGGTTTGTTGGGATGATGCTGTCTTCCCAAGTAAGTTGTGGCAACAAAAAATACCTCCAGATGTTGATATGTCTCCTGGGTACAAAAATGGCCCCAGTTTTGTACTACTATAGATTCAAAGAAATAATTAAATGACACATAAAAAACATATGTAACAATGTGTTCTGATTTTTCTGAGCTAACTGTAAAGAATTAGGAGGTAATTAGAAAAATTGGATATGGAAAAGTAACTATTTAGTGGACATCTAGGGATAATTGTTAGATTTACATGTATCATAATGGTATGTTAGTTATGATACATATCCAGATTTTTAATGATGCACATTCAATTAGTTTATAGTTAGAATGACACAATATCTTGTATTGCTTCAGAATAATATAGTTGGGGTGGATTTGCGAACAAATGAGTAATTTGTTAAATATATATAAATTTGAGTAAATTTGTAGATAAAATGCCACTGTCTATGTGTCAAATGACGGATACCCAGAAGGATCCTTGTTTTACTCTCTAACTTTTTTATGTGTTTGAAATTTTCCATAGCAATTTTTAAAAAGTGGTAACAAGAGGAACATTCAATACCATATGCACAAGTAGGTATTCTTTTGTTTTGTTTTGTTTTTATATTTATTTATTACTTCAGGTTACATCTTCATCACAGTGCCCTTTCCACCACTTCCAGTCCCACCCTCCCACCCCTACCTGCTATCCCTTCCATCCCACTCCTCTGGAGTGGAGTGTCCCTACATAACAGTCCCCTGCCCCAGTTTAGTGGTCATATGAGGGCCAAGAGCCTCCTCATACACTGGGGACCTACAAGACAGCACCATTAGGGAAAAGTGTCTCATTGACAAGGAGAAAAAGAAAAAGTCTATGTCCATGTTCCCTTTGATGCATTGGTTGTGGAGTAGATATCATGGACTATATAGCTAAAATCCGACTATAAGTGAATAGATGCCGTGTGCATCCTTCTGAGTCTGGGTTAGCTCACTCAGGATGAGCTTCTCTAGTTCCATCCATTTGGCTGCAAATTGCATAATTTCATTGTTTCTGATAGCTGAGTAGTATTCCATTGTGTAGATGTACCATAGTGTTTTAATCCATTCTTCGGTTGAGGGACATCTGGGTTGTTTCCAGTTTCTAGCTATTACAAATAAGGCTGCTATGAACATAGATGAAGAAACATCCTTGTGGTTTGGTGAGGAATCATTTGGATATATACTTAGAAGTGGTATGGCTGGGTCTTGAGGTAGAACTATTTTAGATTTTCTAAGATATTGCCAGACTGATTTCCACAGTGGTTTACAAGCTTGCACTCCCACCAGCAATGGAGGAGTGTTCCCCCCCTTTCTCCACAACCTCGCCAGCATGTGCTGTCATTTGGGCTTTTGATCTTAGCCATTCTGATAGGTGTGAGATGGAATCTCAGAGTCTTGAGTTGCATTTCTCTGATGATTAAGGATGCTGGGCATTTCTTCAAGTGCCTCTCAGCCATTAGGGATTCCTCTTTGTGAATTCTATTTAGCTCTGTTTCTCATTTTTTGATTGGATTATTTGGTTTCTTGGCATTTAATTTCTTGAATTCTTTGTAAATTTTGGATATTAGCCCTCTGTCAGATGTGAAGTTGGTGAAGATTTCTTTCCTAATCTGTAGGTTGCTGTTTTGTTCGAATAACAGTGTCTTTTGTCTTACAGAAACTTTTAAGTTTCATGAGGTCCATTTATTGATTGTTGGTCTTAGGTCCTGAGCTGTTGGTGTTCTGTTCAGGAAGTTGTCACCTGTGCTGATGAGTGAGTGGTTTCCCCCATTTTCTCTTCTAATAGATTTAGCGTGTCCGACCTTAGCCAACATCAAATTAAATGGAGAGAAACTTGAAGCAATTCCTCTAAACTCGGGGACAAGACAAGGATGTCCACTTTTGCCATATCTCTTCACCATAGTACTTAAAGTTCTTGCTAGAGCAATAAGACAGCTAAAGGAGATCAAGGTGATACAAATTGGAATCGAAGAAGTCAAATTATCCCTATTTGCAGATGATATGATAGTATACATAAGCGGAGAATTCCACCAGAGAACTCTTACAGCTGATAAACACCTTCAGCAAAGTGGCTAGATACAAAATTAATTTAAAAAAAAAACAGAAGCCCTTCTTTATACAAAAAAATAAATGGGCTGAGAAAGAAATTAGGGAAACATCACCCTTCACAATAGCCACAAGTAGGTATTCTTATAGTCAGTTTTTATAATCAATATCTTTAAATACCTCTCTGCACATATGTATGTATGTAGGTATATGTATGTATGGTATATGTATGTATGTATGTATGTATGTATGTATGTATGTATGTATGTATGGTATATGTATGTATTGATCAGTTCAAGATCAAGTTATTAGTAGACATAAGTGAAAGGAGTTGAAAATCGTAGCCTTTGAAGAGAGGCAAGTAAATGCCTGGGAATTACTTTATTGCTTTTAATAAATATTTTACTATCATTTGACAATTAAAACAATGTGCATGGATTACTTTGATGGGTAATAATTAAATAAAATAAAACAAAATTAAAAGAAATAATACAACAGTGAAGAAAAATGCCACCAATTTAAATTTTGTGAACTTGCAGTTTAGTTCAATTATGCACATATTTCAAGAAGCCGAGTTGGGGAAGCTTTCAACTGAGTTCAGAACGTGGAACATTATACATGACACATTACTTAAGTCTGAAGCCTAACTATCCTTCTTTTCTTTTCTCCTTTTCTTAGACATGCTAATACATCAAGTCCTTCTAAGGATATTCTAGTTAGCCTTAGATCATCTGTAAGGAAAACCCCAGTTGAGGAATTTCTTAGATCAAGTTGTTCTGTTGTCTTGTCTGTGAGGTGTTATCATTGACTATTAATTGACAGAGAAGGACCCAGCCCACTGTGGGCAACATTATCTCTAGTTAGGTGGTCCTGAGCTGTAAGAGAAAGCTAGTTAAACATGAGCAAGGGAGGGAGTCAGCAAGCAGCACTCCTCCAGGATTTCTTTCATTCTTTTTTTTTGTGCTCAAACTAATTTTTTTATTAATTTATTTTTTCAAGTTACATCTCAAAGTCCCTTCTCTCTTCCCCTCCAGGTCCCACCCTCCCTCCCTTCCTCTTCCCCAACTCTGTGCTCTCCTCCTCAGATGAGGGGAGGCCCGACATATCAACTCCCATCAGTTCATCAGTCGCATGAGTGCTAAGAGCCTTAAGTTAAGTTCATGCCTTAACTTCCCGTAATGATGTTACTTTGAAGTATAAGCCAGATCAATCCTTTCCTCCTCTAAATTCCTTTTGGTCAGAGTATTTTATCTCAGCAACAGAAATCAAACTAGAACAAAGGAGGTGGGAATTTCTAGAAAAGGCAGGGCTGGCCTTGTGGGCTCATCACCTTGCCACTTTCCTCTGACCTAGTAAATGGACCACAGAGCAAACTAGAGTTTATTTACACACTTAATCCTATCTTATGAGCTTCTTGTAAAAATAATAACTCTGGACCTAACAGGAAGGTTTTTTTTTTCTCCACAGCTTTATAATGGGGCAGGGTGAATATTTGTCAAGTTATTACTAAGAACCTGGTTGTTGTCTCTACTTTGTTGTTTGCATGACGCCTTGGCAGGGGTCCCTCTAGGGACAAAAAATAAATGGACTCAGACTCAGAACCCCATCCTGAACTCTAACAGTGTTTGTGGTTACAAGCAAAACAAACATTTCTTTCAGTCTTCTATTAATAAACAACTTGTCAAACTCATGGATGTTTGATTTCTTGTGAAAACACCTAAGATAGCCCAGCGTTCCTAGGAGACAGATCAGCATAGCAACCATGAGCAAGGACAGGTGACCAGACTAACAAAATAATGCAATAAAAAAGTGCCCTGCAGGCATTTTCAGGTCTGTTCTCTGAGGTTCTAGGGACCCAGGTTAAAGTACCACTTAAAAGTAAATGCTTTATGTAAATTCATAGCATCTCCAGAAGCCTTTAGCAGCACTGCAACATGTTTTTTTTTAACTCTTTATTTATTACTTCAACTTACATCTCCATCACAGTCCTCTCCCTCCACCCCTCCCAGGCCCATCCTCTCATCATCCCACCCTCTCCCCTTCTCCCACCTATACTACTCCTCTTTTGTGGGATGCCCTACATATCAGCCCCCTTCAGTTCAGTATCATATGAGGGCTAAGAGCTTCCTCTTGCACTGGGGGCCTACATGGCAGCTCCACTAGGGCAAAGTATTCCACTAACAAGTAACAAAGTCTATGTTCCTGTTCCTTTCAGTGTGTTGGTTGTAGGATAGTTAGTCCTGTACTATATGGATAAAATCCAGTTATAAGTGAATAGATGCCATGAGCATCCTTCTGAGTCTGGGTTAGCTCACTCAGGATGAGCTTCTCTAGTTCCATCCATTTGGCAGCTAATCGCATGATTTCCTTGTTTCCGATAGCTGAGTAGTATTCCATTGTGTAGATGTACCACTGTTTTTTTTTTTTTTTTTCCATTTCTCAGTTGAGGGACATCTGGGTTGTTTCCAGTTTCTAGCTATTACAAATAAGGCTGCTATGAACATAGATGAGGAAACATCCTTGTGGTTTGGTGAGGAATCATTTGGATGTATACCCAAAAGTAGTATGGCTGGGTCTTGAGGTAGAGCTATTCCAAGTTTTCTAAGATATCACCAGACTGATTTCCACAGTGGTTGTACAAGCTTGCAGTCCCACCAGCAATGGAGGAGAGTTCCCCTTTCTCCATGACCTCACTAGCATGTGCTGTTATTTGAGCTTTTGATCTTAGCCATTCTGATAGGTATGAGATAGAATCTCAGAGTCTTGAGTTGCATTTCTCTGATAATTAAGGATGCTGAGCATTTTTTCAAGTGTCTCTCAGCCATTAGGAATTCCTCCTTTGTGAATTCTCTGTATAGCTCTGTTTCCCATTTTTTGATTGGATTATTTGGTTTCTTGGCATTTAATTTCTTGAGTTCTTTGTAAATTATGGATATTAGCCCTCTGTCAGATGTGGGATTGGTGAAGATTTTTTCCCAATCTGTAAGTTGCCTTTTTGTTTGAATGACAGTGTCTTTTGCCTTACAGAATCTTTTCAGTTTTCATGAGGTCCCATTTATTGATTGTTGGTCTTAGATCCTGAGCTGTTGGTATTCTGTTCAGGAAGTTGTCACCTGTGCCAATGAGTTAGAGGGTTTTTCACACTTTCTCTTCTAATAGATTTAGTGTGACCAGCCTTATGTTAAGGTCTTTGTTCCACTTGGACTTAAGTTTTGTACAAGGTTATAGGTATGGGTCTAATTTCATTCTTTTACATGTGGACATCCAGTTGGACCAGCACCATTTGTTGAAGATGCTGTCCTTTCTCCATTGTGTGGTTTTGGCTTCTTTGTCAAAAATTAGATGACCATAGGTGTGTGGGTTCATTTCTGGGTCTTCAATTCGATTCCATTGATCCACTGGTCTGTTTCTATACCAGTACCATGCTGTTTTTTATTACTATTGCTCTGTAGTACAGCTTGAAATCTTGGATGGTGATATTTCCAGATGTTTGTTGTTTTTTTTTTATTGCACAGGATTGATTTAGCTATTCTGTTTTTTTTGTTATTCCATATGAAGTTGAGAATTGCTTTTTCCAGGTCTATAAAGAATTGTGGTGGTATTTTGATAGGAATTTCATTAAATCTGTATATTGCTTTTGGCAAGATGGTCATTTTTATTATGTTGATCCTACCTATCCATGAGCATGGGAGATCTTTCCATCTTCTGATGGCCTCTTCAATTTCTTTCTTCAAGGGCTTGAAGTTCTTGTCATACAGGTCTTGCTTAGTTAGAGTTACCCCCAGGTATTTTATATTGTTTGTGGCTATTGTGAAGGGTGTTGTTTCCCTAATTTCTTTCTCAGCCCATTTATTTTTTGTATAAAGAAGGGCTTCTTTTTTTAAATTAATTTTGTATCCAGCCACCTTGCTGAAGGTGTTTATCAGCTGTAAGAGTTCTCTGGTGGAATTTTTGGGGTCACTTATGTATACTATCATATCGTCTGCAAATAGGAATAATTTGACTTCTTCGTTTCCAATTTGTATCCCCTTGATCTGTTTTAGTTGTCTTATTGCTCTAACAAGAACTTCCAGTACTATATTGAAGAGATATGGTGAAAGTGGGCAACCTTGTCTTGTCCCTGAGTTTAGAGGAAATGCTTCAAGTTTCTCTCCATTTAATTTGATGTTGGCCACTGGCTTGCTGTATATCGCCTTTATTATTTCTAGGTATGGTCCTTGTATGTCTGTTCTCTCCAGGACGTTTAGCCTGAAGGGGTGTTGGATTTTGTGAAATGCTTTTTCAGCATCTAGCAAGATGATCATGTGGATTTTTTCTTTCAGCTTGTTTATATGGTGAATTACATTGATAGATTTTCCTATGTTGAGCCATCCCTGCACTCCTGGGATGATGTCTACTTGATCATGGTGCATGAAAATTTTAATGTGTTCTTGGATTCAGTTTGTCAGTATTTTATTAAGTATTTTTGTGTCTATGTTCATGAGGGAAACTGGTCTGAAGTTCTCTTTCTTTGGTGGGTCTTTGTGTGGTTTCGGAATCAGGGTGACTATGGCCTCATTGAATGAGTTTTGCAGTGTTCCTTCTCTTTCTATTTTGTGGAAGAGTTTGAAGAGTGTTGGTATTAGCTCTTCTTTGAAGATCTGGTAGAATTCTGTGCTCAAACCATCTGGCTCTGGGCTCTTTTTGGTTGGGATATTTTTAATGATTGTTTCTATTTCCTTAGGGGTTATAGGGCTGTTTAATCTGTTAACCTGATCTTGATTTAACTTTGGTAGTTGGAATCTATCAAGAAAATTGTCCATTTCACTTAGGTTTTCAAATTTGGTGGAGTACAGATTTTTAAAGTAGGACCTAAAGATTCTCTGGATTTCCTCAATGTCTCTTGTTATTTCTCCCTTTTAATTTCTGATTTTGTTGATTTGGATTTTTCCCCTACACCTTTTAGTTAATTTGGCTAAGGGTTTGTCTATTTTGTTAATTTTCTCAAAGAACCAACTCTTGGTTTCATTGATTCTTTGTATCATTCTTTTTATTTCTAAGTTGTTGATTTCAGCCCTAAGTTTGATGATTTCCTGTCTTCTGCTCTTCTTGGGAGTGTTTGCTTCTTTTTTTCCAGTTCTTCCAGTTCAGGTGTTAATTCTCTAATATGAGCTGTCACAACTTTCTTTTTGAAGGCACTTAGTGCTATGGACTTTCCTCCTAGCACAGCTTTCATTGTGTCCCATAGGTTTGGGTATGTTCTGCCTTCATTTTATTGGATTTTAAGAAGTCTTTGATTTCTTTCTTTATTTCTTCCCTGACCCAGTAGTCATCCAGTAAAGAGTTTTTCAGTTTCCATGAGTGTGTAGGCTTTCTGTTATTTCTGTTGTTGTTGAAGTCCAGCTTTATTCAATGGTGGTCTGATAAGATACAAGGGGTTATTTCAATTTTCTTGTTATCTGTTAAGGCATGCTTTGTGTCTGACTATGTGGTCAATTTTGGAGAAGGTTCCATGCGGTGCTGAGAAGAATTTGTATTCTTTTGTCCTTGGGTGAAACATTCTGTAGATATCTGTTAGGTCCATTTGGTTCATGACCTCTTTTAGACTCATTATTTCTCTGTTTGGTTTCTGTCTCGATGACCTGTCGATTATTGTGAGTGGGGTGTTGAAGTCTCCCACTACTAATGTGTGGGCATTGATGTGTGGTTTAAACTTTAGAAGAGTTTCTTTTACAAATGTAGGTGCCCTTGTATTTTTGGCATAGATATTCAATATTGCGATGTCATCTTGATGAATATTTCCTTTAACAAGTATGCTGTGCCCTTCTCTATTTTTTGATTAACTTCAGTTGAAAGTCTATTTTATTTGATATTAACATGGCTACTCCAGCTTGCTTCCTGGGATCATTTGCTTGGAAAACATTTTCCCAGCCCTTTACTCTGAGGTAGCATCTATCTTTGTTAGTGAGATGCATTTCCTGTATGCAGCAAAATGATAGGTCTTGTTTATGGATTCAGTCTGTAAGCTTGTGTCTTTTTATTGGGGAGTTGAATCCATTGATATTGTTGGATATTAATGACCTAAGGTTGTCATTTCCTGTTATTTTGGTGTAGGTGGTGGTTGTGTGTTTTCTTTTGGTTTAGCTGCAGTGGAGTTTTTTTGCTTCCTCTGTTTTTTTTTGGGGGGGCGTGTAGTTATCTTCTCTGGGTTGGAATTTTCCTTCTAGAATCTTCTATAGGGCTGGATTTGTGGGTAGATACTGTTTAAATTTGGTTTTGTCATGAAATATCTTGTTTTCTCCATCTATGTTGATAGAAAGTTTTGCTGGGTTATAGTAGTCTGGTTGGGCATCTATGTTTTCTCCGGACTTGTAGGACATCTGTCAGGCCCTTCTGGCTTTTAAAGTTTCTGAGAAGTCAGGTGTAATTCTGATGGGCCTGCCACTATATGTTGCATGACCTTTTTCTCTTACAGCTTTTAATATTCTTCCTTTGTTCTTTACATTTGGAGTTTCAATTATTATGTGGCAAGAGGGGCTTCTTTTCTGATCTAATCTGTTAGGTGTTCTGTATGCCTCTTGGCTTTCTTTAGATTTGGGAGTTTTCTTCTATGATTTTGTTGAAGATATTTCCTGGACCTTGGAGTCGGGAGTCTTCTCTTTCCTCTATGCCTATAATTCTTAGGTTCCATCTTTTCATTGAGTCCTTGATTTCTTGGGTGTTATGGGTGAGAACTTTTTTAGATTTCTCATTTTCTTTGGTTGTTGTATTGATTTCTTCAATAAAATCTTCTACACCTGAGATTCTGTCTTCCATCTTTTGTATCCTATTTTTTTATACTCATCTCTGTAGTTCCTTTTCTCTTCCCTTGATTTTCCACTTCCAGGATTATCTCTGATTGTCATTTCTTTATTGCTTCTACTTCCAATTTCAAGGAGGCTTGAACAATTTTATTCATTTTATACGTTTCCTGTTCCAATTTGCTTGTCTTTGTCTGCAAATCTTTTAAATCTTTCATTGCCTTGTCTCTTTCCCGTTCATGTTGGGCTGCATTGGCTTGGAGGTCTCTAATGGTATTCTCCATTGCTTTCATTTGTAAAATTGAGGATTCCTTGTATTCTTTCAGTGATTTATTTTCTTCTTGTAAAGACTCCATCATTTTCTTAAGTATAGATTTGTCATCATTTTCATGTGTTTCCCTGTGGTGGGATGTTCAGGGCTAGCGGTTTTCATCTCACTGAATTTTGTTGGAGTCATATTTCCCTGATTTTTGTCAGTTTTTTTCTTTTGCTCACTGACCTTTAGCCATCTGCTTGCCCTAAGCTGATTGTTCCTGATGTCTTCTGCATCGTTTCAGTGGCACTGCAGGTCCTCTTTAAGGTGTGACAGTGACCCTGTGAATATTGGGAGCTCAGGCAGCCGGGAGGTACCTCTATCTGGCAGTTGTGGCTGCCTCCCAAGACCTTCCAGTGATCAGACCTGTGGGAGACTGTACAGGTGCAGGAAGAACAGCTCTCCCTGCCTGGGCTCAATGTTCTTCCAAATGATTGTATATCCAGTAGAGGGAACTTTATGTCCAACACCTTTCTGGGTAAGCCCAGATATGCTTGTACCTCCCAGCCAGCCGCTATACTGGATATAAAACTTGGTGAATCTGCTGTTCTTCTGTATGGAATACCAGCTGGTGAATACCCATGTCTGAGGTTTGGAGCTATTCCTTGAGTATTTGTGTGGCTTTTGCCTGCTACTGTAGCAGGCTCCCCATAGGCCTCTGTTCTGCTCTGAGCTCTGTGCTGGCCTCTGCTCTGTACCCCAGATCTCTGCCCCATGACACTGGCCTTCACTTTGGGCCCCAAGCCTGTGACCTGAGCCACTGACCTCCACTTTGTGCCCAGAGCCTGTGTCTCAGGGGTCCTGCCCTGGGATCCCCACTACTCCCTGGGTTCACTGGGTAAAACCCTGCAGATTTGCACTTCTTAGGTTGTTGCTCAGCTTGTTTATATTTCTGCAATGTTGTAGATATTTTCCCTGTGCTCAAATTGTGTCCTTGTCATCTGCCACCATCTTGGATTCTCTCCAATAAAAATATTTTTAAATACCATATTCTACAGATCTCTTGAGGTTTTTGAAGACCATCTATCCATCTCCATTGAATAAGAAAATGTTGCTTGTCTCTAACAACTTAATGTCTGATTAACTTAGAAAAAATCTGAGATTAACTAACTTAATTATCTTAACAAAATCACAAGTTTGAATGACTATCAACTTGCATTTCTTAATTATTCTAAACAGTTTGTGATTGTTGCTGTCAAAAGGACTAGAATGTCACATTGCAGTTTTAAGTATTACATAGGTACAATACTTAATCAAAATATAGCCTTAATTTTGTGTCAATATACAAAGAACTATAGGAGCAGATTCAATAATCTACCCTTTTTTCCTCTCATTCTCATATGTCTATAACCTAAATTTTGTATCAATAACAAGGATATATAGGAGTAGATTCAATAATCTATCCTTTTATTTTATCAATTTTATATTATATATCCATATTCCCCCTCTTTTTTCTTTTCAAGCCTTCTCCCCCTATATAAGAGACAAAGAAGGATAAAGAAAAAGAGAAATCCCTCAGTCCGACCTCCTACACCTTGCTTAACAGGACCATATAACAATTTGTAAACATTCTCTCTAAACAACCTCTATAACCCATCAAATGACCAAAGAATCACCCACCCCACTTTTTGGGAATGGGACGTTGCTCTCTTAAAACTGCTTCCTGTTGAATTGGGACGTAGAAAACCTGTTTAGGGGCTCAAATAAAATGGAAAAAATGGTTAATCAATTTAATAGTAACATTTGTTGTCCATATGCTCAACAATTTGAATGTCCTGAGCAGTTTGTAATTTTGGGTGGGAAAGTTCAGGGGTTTATTGAAGTCCTGTCTGGAACAGTCTGAGAGGCTGGACCATCTTAGTAAGCCATTTTGAAGTTGTTCTGGATGCATATTTTGGAGGAAACAGCTATTGAGTCAGTTTGTGAGGCTGGATCATTTGGGCTACTTATCTTCTTTGGTGTCTGGTCCCTTGTTCTGAAAATACATAATTTCTCACAAGCAACATAGTTCTTCAATTACCAAAATGCTTTGGATGTGCAGGATGCCCAAATCAACTAAGGAATATTTTACGTTCTTTCTTTGAATAGAAGAAAGACATGTGTAAGTCTCCATTCATGCCATGTAAAAGGATGACATGTAATAGTATTACATATATATACTATATATAGTCTATTTTAAATTGAAAATATGGCATAAGACTGTATGAAGATTAAGTATTCTCCTCTACTGTTGACATAAATTTATTAATTGATTAAAATAGGTTTATTCTGTGTTGTTCTGGCTTTTTGTAGATTAGATTGGCCTCAAACTCAAAAGGAACCTATCTGTCTCTGTCTTTGTCTCCCATGTTTTGGGATCAAAAGTATCCATTTATTTTTTTTTTCTTTCCTTTCCTTCTTTCTTTGGAGATTTAATTTCTGTGTGGATATATCTATCCTTATTGTGACAGGGTTCTCTTTGTAACTTGGGCTGTTTTGGTTTGCTCTGTAGAGATTGTAGATTAGATTGGCTATGAACATACAAGGAACCTGTTTTTTTCCTTGGCTCCCAAGTTTTGAGATCAAGGTATGAATTTAAATAATTTAATTACCCTTATTGAACAATAACATTAATTAAACCATTTTCTATTAGTTTGAGTTCCAATTCTCCCATGGAAGCCTCATTCTTAAAGAGATCGGTGTAGAATAGCATGATATGTTATTTTATGTTAGCTTTTCTTAACTGTTTGCTATGGGAGGCATGCACTTTGCATGGTCTTCCCCAGCCTAACTCTGGGTCCTTACATTGATTAATAGAATCAATCTCTCTCTCTCTCTCTCTCTCTCTCTCTCTCTCTCTCTCAAGACAGGATTTCTCTGTGTATCCTTGTCCTGGACTCACTTTGTAGATCAGGCTAGCCTTTAACAGAGATCAGCCTGCCTCTGCCTCCAAAGTGCTGGGACTGAAGGAGTACACCACCATATCCAGAGATTAATATATCTCTTTTAGGGGCAAAATGCCTCTCGAAACCAGTTCTCCAGTGGGAGCCCCACACCTAAGGACACTGGCTTGTGACTCCTTTTTCTTTTTTGTTTTTTTAAAGTTTTTAACAGTATTTTTATTTTTTTTATAAATACTTTATTTTTTTTCTTCAAGTTACATCTCAGTCACAAACCCCTCCCTACCCCGCCCTTCCACCCTCTTCCCCCCAGAAGTTTCCCCTTTCAGTCCAACAGATGGTTCCTTCTCTTATAACAGTAAGTATTATACAAAACAACAGATATAAATATGCCACATTTATGAGAGTTAAATGGCCCAGTATACCTTCCCAATGTCCAGTTTATACATATTTGGCCCCTGACTTTAACATTCTACTATCTAACCATCTCTATGAGTTTAAAGGTCTATACCTGACTCAACATTCATATTAACTTGTAACACACTTTTAAGAGTATCTTCTTAGATCTATAACACCCTCTTGATTCCTAAACAACTCAAAATTTAACTATGAGACTCTAGCTGTCTATTCTTCAACCACCTCAGAGAGGGATAAATATATCTGCTTATATAGGAAGTGCAGGGCCTGCAGCTTCCAAAACTAAGAAAGGACATACCAATGACTGCCTGGACAGTTCCCATTTTCTCTCCATACATTCCTGCATCAGTCTTCAGCCTTTGGGTCCTGTTTCTCTGACAGACATTTGTTGTAGAGCAGGGATTATGAAGGACTTACCTACCCTGTCTTGGCAGAGTTAGGCTGTCGACTTCCCTGCTACCAAGTTTTGTCCTTTTCGGACAGCAGTCTGTCTGCAATTGGTGCAAGGGTTTTTTTCATGCCAAGAGAAAGGCTTGCCACTAATTCAACCATCTTACAGTGGAGGTTCTTCGATGCTTATCTTCTAATTGGAGTAGAATAGGGGGTGCTGTCAGGCGCTTATATGTCTTGATATCAAAAAAAGAAGAAAAGAAAATCTTAATTTAAGATAATATCTTTGAATGCCATATTCTGTAGATCTCTTGGGGTGTTTGAAGATGCCCTATCTATCTCTTGTATTTATATAAGCAAATGTTGCTTGTCTCTTAGCAACTTGATTACTGGGTAGTTTAGAGAATATCTGTGATAGACTGTCATAGTAGCTAACAAAGTGACATGTTTGCATGACTAGGAGTTTGTTTTACTTAACTATCCTAGACCGTTTTAGACGGTTGGTATCAAGAGGCCAGAGCTTCACATTTTATTTTTAAGTATCTCTAGGTATGATACCATTAGGAAGCGTTACCTTTAATTTTGTATCAATATACAAAGATCTATTCAATTGTGATTAAATATACTCTTAATTATGTATCAATATACAAAGATCAATGCCTATGTAGCCCAATACAATCTTAATATTACGTCCATATACAAGGGTCAATACCATTGTGGCCAACTGTAATCTTAGTTTTGTATCAATATACAAAGATCACTACCGATGTAATCCAATACAATCTTATTTTTGCACAATAAACAATGGTCAATACCACTTTAGCCTAATAAACTACTAATTTTGTATCAATATACAAAAGTATAAGGGCATATTCCATAATCTGCCCCTTCTTCTTGGACCTTCCTGTGCTATGTCTATGTCTCATTTTTCTCAAGCCCATGCACTCCTACATAGGAGAGGAAGAAGGATACAGAAAAGGAAAAGTAGGAAGTCCCTGGGGCTAACCTCCAAAACCCATTAAACAGGACCATTTATCAGCTTGTAATCTCTTCCCTTAAATATCGGAGTTTTCAGTTATCCTTCAAATAACCAAAAAGAAGGGCGGAGAAACACCTTCCCCACCCTCTGGGCATGGGACCTCGCTCTCTTAAAGTGACTTCCTGCTGATTTGGGTCTTAGTAAACCTGTTTGGGGCCCGAACTCAAATGGAAAAAATGGTTAAAAATGTTAGTACAATCCTTTTATTTTCAGTCCTTCTGTTCTCAGCTGTTTAGATGACCTAAGGGGTTTGTAGGCAGAAGCTGATCTTGCAGGCTTCACTGAGGTCCCTGCCGGGGCATTGTGTAGAGCTGAACGGTCCCAGTGACACTGGATTGCCGTGGTGGTTGCAGGCCCCCGATGGAGACAGCTATTAAGGAAGTCTGCCAGGCAGAATCAACTGGGTCACTCGTCCTCCTTGGTGCCTGATTCTGCTCTCTGCTGAGGTTTCCGCTGTCCAGCCGTTCCCGGGCTCCCCTAATGGACGCTTTGGTTCTCCTGGAAAGATAAGAACAGAGCCCTGCCCCAATACCAACCCTGGGACAATTGCCCTCTTTTTTTGTGGGGGGGCTAGGTAGTACTTCTCCTGAAACAAATTTGGCCTTCCGACATCATACAAAGCATTATCTTTCAATCCGGGTTAAAGAAGAAATCATTCTGTCAACTTGGAGCTAAACCAGCTCCAGTGTACATATTTTGAGATCCCAAAGGACAATCTGCCTGCATGGAGAAGGCCTTTTGTAAGTAGCCTCCAAACCTAGGTCCCTCCAAATCCCATGCGTGTGTCTCTGAACTGTAATTATTGGGATCAGAGACCTGTGTTTCCCATCTGAAGGGATCAAAGATGTGTTCCACCACTCCTGGATCGAAGTCTTTCTCTATTTAGAGTTTGCCCTGCATCAGGCTGACCCTGAGCTCCAGGATCTGCCTGTTTCTGTCTCCAGTGTGCTGGGAGCTGGGAACAAGGGTGTACTCTTCTTGAATGGTGGGACCAAGAGTATGCACCCTCACCACCCCGCTCCGTATGACTTCAGAATACATAAGACCACCAACTCTACGGTGCTCCTCCCATCTCGGCTGAAGTCAAAGACATGGGCCAACACCACAATTCTCTTTTATTTTACCTTAGCTCCACGTCTTCTCTACACCTGGAGGTCTGCAAAACTAGGCTGAATGGCTGTATCCTCTATTCAATTCACAGTGATTCAGCCCTGCCACCTGCCCCCCCCTTTTTTTTTAGTTAATAAATTTATTTGTTTGTTGCTTCAGGTTACATCCTTATCATATTGTCCTCTTTTCTCGCTTCCCAGCCCCACCCTCCCATGCTCTACCCCCTGACCCTTCCGTCTTGTTCCTCTGGGGTGGAGTGTCCCTGCCTAACAGTCTCTCACCACAGATCAGGAGTCATATGAGGGCCAAGAGCCTCTTCATTCACTGGGGGCCTACGAGACAGTAATGCCAGTGAAAGGTGTCTCCTTGCTACTGGGGGAATACTAAAAAAAAAAGACCAACAAACACACAAACCCACAAAAACAAAGAATATCAACAAAAAAAGAGAGGAAAAAGAAAAAAGAAAAAAAGAAGGAAAAAGAAAAAGATAAAAAAAAATTATGTCCATGTTCCTTTTGGTGTGTTGGTTGTAGTACAGATATCCTGTACGATATAGCTAAAATCCTACTATAAGTGAATAGATGCCATGTGCATCCTTCTGAGACTGGGTTAGCTCACTCAGGATGAGCTTCTCTAGTTCCATCCATTTGGTTGCAAATTGCATGATTTCATTGTTTCTGATAGCTGAGTAATATTCCATTGTATAGATGTACCACAGTTTTTTAATCCATTCTTCAGTTGAGGGACATCTGGGTTCTTTCCAATTTCTAGCTATTACAAATAAGGCTGCTATGAACATAGATGAGGAGACTTCCCTATGACTCCGTGAGGAGTCCTTTGGGTGTATACCCAGAAGTGGTATGGCTGGGTCCTGAGGCAAAGTTATTCCAAGATTTCTAAGATATCACGAGACAGACCTCTATAGTGGTTGCACAAGCCTGCACTCCCACCAGCAATGGAGTAGGGTTCCCCTTTCTCCACACCCTCGCCAGCATGTGCTGTCCTTTGAGCTCTTTATCTTAGCCATTCTGACAGGTGTGAGATGGAATCTCAGGTTCATCTTGAGTTGCATTTCTCTGATGATTAATGATGTTGAACATTTCTTCAGGTGTCTCTCAGCCCTTAGGGATTCCTCCTTTGTGAATTCTTGGTTTAGCTCCATCTCCCATTTTTTGATTGGATTATTTGGTTTCTTGGCATTTAGTTTCTTGAGTTCTTTGTAGATTTTAGATAATAGCCCTCTATCAGATGTGGGGTTGGTGAAGATTTTCTCCCAGTCTGTTGGTTGCCGTTTTGTTCGAATGATAGCGTCCTTTGCCTTACAGAAGCTTTTCAGTTTCATGAGGTCCCATTTATTGATTGTTGATCTCAGGTCCTGAGCTGTTGGTGTTCTGTTCAGGAAGTTGTCACCTGTGCCAATGAGTTCGAGGGTTTCTCCTATTTTTTCTACTAGTATACTTACTGTGGCCGGCTTTATGTTAAGGTCTTTGATCCACTTGGATTTAAGTTCGGTACAAGGTGATAAGTATGGGTCTAATTTCATTCTTTTGCAAGTGGATATCCATTTGGAGCAGCACCATTTGTTGAAGATGCTGTCCTGCTTCCATTGTGTGGTTTTGGTTTCTTTGTCAAAGATTAGTTGGCCATAGGTGTGTGGGTCCATGTTTGGGTCTTCAATTCGATTCCATTGATCCACTGGTCTGTTTCTATACCAGTACCATGCTGTTTTTATTACTGTTGCTCTGTAGTACAGCTTGAAATCTGGGATGGTGATACCTCCAGATGTTTTTTCATTGTACAGGATTGATTTAGCTATTCTGGGCTTTTTGTTGTTCCATATGAAGTTGAGAACAGCTTTTTCCAAGTCTATAAAGAATTGTGTTGGTATTTTGATAGGAATTGCATTAAATCTATATATTGCTTTTGGTAGGATAGCCATTTTTATTATGTTGATCTTACCTATCCATGAGCATGGGAGATCTTTCCAACTTCTAAAGGCCTCTTCCATTTCTTTCTTCAGGGGCTTGAAGTTCTTGTTATATAGGTCCTTTACATGCTTGGTTAGAGTTACCCCCAGGTATTTTATGTTGTTTGTGGCTATTGTGAAGGGGGTTGTTTCCCTTATTTCTTTCTCGGTATATTTGTTTGTTGTATAAAGGAGGGCTTCTGATTTTTTTGAGTTAATTTTGTATCCAGCCACCTTGCTGAAGTTGTTTATCAGCTGTAAGTGTTCTTTGGTGGAGTTTTTGGGGTCGCTTATGTATACTAACATATCATCTGTGAATAGGGATAATTTGACTTCTTCATTTCCAATTTTTATCCCTTTGATCTCCTTTAGTTGTCTTATTGCTCTAGCAAGGACTTCAAGTACTATATTGAAGAGATATGGTGAAAGTGGACATCCTTGTCTTGTCCCTGAGTTTAGAGGAAATGCTTCAAGCTTCTCTCCATTTAATTTGATGTTGGCTACAGACTTGCTGTATATTGCCTTTATTATTTCTAGGTATGGTCCTTGTATGCCCGTTCTCTCCAGAACTTTTAGCATGAAGGGGTGTTGGATTTTGTCAAATGCTTTTTCTGCATCTAGTGAGATTATCATGTGGTTTTTTTTCTTTCATCTTGTTTATGTGGTGAATTACATTGATAGACTTTCATATATTGAACCTTCCCTGCATTACAAGTATGAAGCCTACTTGATCATGGTGTATGATACTTTTGATGTGTTCTTGAATTCGGTTTGCTAGTATTTGATGAAGTATTTTTGCATCTATGTTCATGAGGGAGATTGGTCTGAAGTTTTCTTTCTTTGTTGGGTCTTTGTGTGGTTTAGGAATCAGAATGACAGTGGCCTCATAGAATGAGTTTGGCAGTGTTCTTTCTGTTTCTCTGTTGTGGAAGAGTTTGAAAAGTAATGGTGTTAGTTCCTCTTTGAAGGTCCGGTAGAATTCCGTGCTAAAGCCATCTGGCCCTGGGCTTTTTTTGGTTGGGAGATTATTAATGACTGTTTCTATTTCCTTGGGTGTTATTGGGCTGTTTAAGCTGTTAATCTGATTTTGATTTAGTTTTGGTAGGTGGAATTTATCGAGGAAATTGTCCATTTCGCTTAGGTTTCCAAATTTAGTGGAATATAGGTTTTTAAAGTAATGCCCGAATATTTTCTGGATCTCCTCAATGTCTTGTTATTTCTCATTTCTGATTTTGTTGATTTGGGTTCTTTCCCTTTGCCTTTTAGTTAATTTGGCTAGGGGTCCATCTATTTTGTTGATTTTCTCAAAGAACCAACTCTTGGTTTCATTGATTCTTTGTATAGTTCTTTTTGATTCTAAGTTGTTGATTTCAGCCCTAAGTTTGATGATTTCCTGCCTTCTGCTCTTCTTGGGAGTGTTTGTTTCTTGTTTTTCCAATTCACCCAGCTTAGCTGTTAGTTCACTAATATGAGCTGTCACAATTTTCTTTTTGAAAGCACTTAGTGCTATGAACTTTCCTCATAGCACAGCTTTCAATGTATCCCATAGGTTTGGGTATGTTTTGTCTTCATTGTCGTTGGATTTTAAGAAGTCTTTGATTTCCTTCTTTATTTCTTCCCTGACCCAGTGGTCATCCAGTAAGGAGCTGTTCAATTTCCATGTGTGTGTAGGCTTTCTGTTGATTCTTTTGCTGTTGAAGACCAGCTTTATTCCGTGGTGGTTTGATAAGATACAAGGTGTTATTTCAATTTTCTTGTATCTATTGAGACTATCCTTGTGACCAACTATGTGGTCGATTTTGGAGAAGGTTCCATGGGATGCTGAGAAAAAGGTGTATTCCTTTGTGTTTGGGTGAAACGTTCTGTAGATATCTGTTAGGTCCATTTGTTTCATGATCTCTGTTAGACTCAATATTTCTCTGTTTGTCTTCTGTCTTGATGATCTGTCCATTGTTGTGAGTGGGGTGTTGAAGTCTCCCACTACTAATGTGTTGTGATGGACGTGCGCTTTAAGTTTTAGAAGTGTTTCTTTTACGAAAGTAGGTGCTTTTGTATTTGGGGCATAGATGTTCAGTATTGAGATTTCCTCTTGATGAATATTCCCTTTAATGAGTATATAGTGCCCTTCTTTGTCTTTCTTCATTAACTTCAGTTGGAAGTCTGTTTTGTTTGATATTAGGATGGCTACTCCAGCTTGCTTCCTGGGTCCATTTGCTTGGAAAACCTTTTCCCAGCCCTTTACTCTGAGGCAGTGTCTATCTTTCGTAGTTAGATGTGTCTCTTGTATACAGCATAAGGAAGGGTCTTGCTTGCGGATCCACTCTGTAAACCTATGTCTTTTTATTGGGGAGTTGAGTCCATTGATGTTGATGGATATTAGTGACCTGGGGTTGTTATTTCTCATTAGTTTGGTATAGGTGGTGGTCCTGTGCCTCTTTTGGTTTAGTTGCTGAGGGGTTTTCTATTCCCTTTGTTTTCTTGGGTGGAGTTTTCTTCTCTGGGTTGGGATTTTCCTTCTAGGATTTTCTGTAGGGCTGGGTTTGTGGGTAGATATTGTTTAAATTTGAATTTGTCATGGAATATCTTGTTTTCTCCTTCTATGTTGATAGAGAGTTTTGCTGGGTAAAGTAGTCTGGCTGGGCCCCTATGATCTCTCAGGACTTGTAGGATATCTGTCCAGGCCCTTCTAGCTTTTAACGTTTCTGAGGAGAAGTCAGGTGTAATTCTGATGGGTCTGCCATTGTATGTGACTTGACCTTTTTCTCTTACAGCTTTTAATATTCTTTCTTTGTTCTGTACATTTGGTGTTTCAATTATTATGTGGCGAGAGGAGTTTCTTTTCTGATCTAATCTGTTTGGTGTTCTGTAAGCCTCTTGGATTTTTATTGGCATCTCTTTTTTCAGGTTTGGGAAGTTTTCATCTATGATTTTTTGAAGATATTTCCTAGACCTTGGAGTCGGGAGTCCTCTCTTTTCTCTATACCTATAATTCTTAGGTTCCGTCTTTTCATTGAGTCCTTGATTTCTTGGATGTTGTGGGTGAGAGATTTTTTTAGCCTTCTCATTTTCTTTGGATGTTGTCCTGATTTCTTCCACTGAATCTTCCATGCCTGAGATCCTGTCTTCCATCTCTTGCATCCTATTTTTGATACTCACATCCGTAGTTCCTGTTCTCTTTCCTTGGTTCTCCACTTCCTCTTTTAACTCTGAATGTGTTTTCTTTATTGTTTCTATTTCTATTTTCATGTCTTGTATGGTTTTGTTCGTTTTGTACATTTCCTTCTCCAGCTTGCTTGTTTTTGTATGAAAATCTTTCATTGCTTTTTCCTTTTCCTGTTCAAGCTCTGTAACCTTGGCTTGGAGCTCTTTAATGGTGTTGTTCCTTGTTTTGACTTGTAGAATTGTGGCTTCTTTGAATTCCTTCATAGATTCAAGTTGTTCTTGAAGGGACTCTATCACTTTCCATAATGCAGAATTGTCAATGTTTTCATGTGTTTCTGTTGGTGTGTGGTCATCCGAATTGTATGAGCTAGGATAATTCTGCTTTGTTGAAGTCATATTTCCTTGATTTCTATTTTTTTTTGACCTTTGGCCATTGGATGTGTTTAGCTTTCTGTTTTCTGTGCTTCGAACCACAGTGGATGATTTGGTGCAGGGGACGAGTTACTTGGCTATCTGTCGTTGCTTACAGGGGGGATTTCAGGGTCACTGTGGTTTTAATCGCCTGAGGCACTGTGAGCTGGTGCAGCCTATTCCCAGGTTGTGAGTAATGGTCCAGGATTGTTTCACTGCTCCCAATTCAGATTTCTCTATGTTGCACTCTGAGTTATCAGCCTGTAATGGTTCTGTTGGTATGGACCTGTTTGCCCAGGCACAGATTCTGTGGGCTTTGTTTGTCATCACGGAGGCTGACAGGGTCTGGCTCCACACCTAATATGTCTGGATTTTCCAGAATACAGCTATGGTCCTGATTTCTGGTTTCTCACTAGGCTTCTCGCCACAGGCCTGGCCTCTGTGCCTGATTCCCTCCCTGTCTGCGCAGCCGTGGGTCCCCCTCCCTGGCTGCTAGGCCGTGGGTGCACCAAGCCCCGGATCCTCCGGCTGCCTGAGTGGTCTTCTTGCCCCAGCAGCTCAGCCGTGGGTGCGCGGATCCCTGGCCCCGCCCACTCCTGGCTCTCTCCCCAGTTGACCTGCTGTGGGTTTGCGGGGATTTGGCCCTGCCAGCCGGGCTTCCTCTCCAGCTGCGCTGCCGTGAGGGTGCGGGATTCGGCCCCTCCCGCCCACCTTTGGGTTCCTGGCTTCCCGCGCTCTCTCAGAACCTCCCGCCCTCCGCTTCACGAGCGGCTGCGGACCACCCGCTGAGCCCCCGTTTGTTCCTTGCTAAGCCTTCCACTATCTCGCAAAGTTTTTTAAGTGGGTATAAGTTCTACCTGAGGTGTGGGGAGCCCAGTAGGCCAGCGATCTATCGCCAAGTGGCCTCTGATTCTGCCTGTTGTGAGTTAGGGTTGATCTTACCAGGCGCCTCTCCAAATGGGAGTTCCCGAATCCCGGGTTTAGTGGCTTCCGTGTCTGCAAGAGATGGGGGAAGAGCCTTACCCTGGGACTTTTAACAGTCCCTTGGGAGCTGTGAGTGTTCCCAGGGGGGTCTAGCCCCTCCGGTTTTTGCACAGTGCCCAATAACTCTGTGTTTTTTATGGCTCTTTTTTCCCCGCGTTCAAAATGCATCAGTGTAGGTCGCCGCCATCTTGGCCCCCAACCGACTCCTTTTCTTTACGTTAAATTAAGATTTTTGTGTAAGAACATTATTAAACTTAACATAAAGGAAAAATGTGTCATTTTTGAATTCTAGACTGTCTTCAGTAAGCAGCCTTATCTTATCAGCAAGGTTCCTGCCCTGCCTTCATTGTTTAATCCAGGCTGGTCTAGAATTCAGAGATCACCTGTTTCTTCCTCTAATGTGATGGGATTAATGGTGTGTGTCAGTACCACCCTGATCAAATATTTCACTTAAATCCCAGATATTAGTAACTCTGTAACCCAGAGAGCAACTTTGAACTGTAGTGACAATTTGAAATCTACCCAAAATCTTCAAAAATCTCTTATGTTTTAACAATGCCAAACCAGAAAAATACCCTTTCTACCCTTTCTACCTCCCAATATAGGATAATCAAAGACATCTAAACAAAAATCAAACAAAGATTTGATTCCAAAAGCCTTGGTCTAATCATGCCATTGTACACTTGGTTTTACATGTGATAATTTACCAATTCCTATAAAATGTGTAGGAACCTTTTGAATTGGCCATTTTGGATTTCAAAACTCCAGTGAGAGGATAGTAACATCCACTCCGATGTCAAGCAATTCTTCTATTTCAACACCATTCATTTGTATTTTTAATTTTGATCTCTTATCATTCACCATTGTTTGCCAATATACACGGTTTCCAGTACTCCCAAATGCTCCTGTTCTTTCTACTGGAGCAGCCTTGCCTTTGATATAAGGTAATAACAGCAACTGAGCAATTTTATCCCCTCCATTAATTTTCATCTCTTTCTTTACTGATACTATAATTTCAATTTCCTCCTTGCAATCTCCATCCATAATACCTGGATGCACGTTAAATCCTTGAGAAGTTAATCCACTTCTTCCAAAGATTAATCCTATTGTCTCTGATGGTAAAGATCCATAAACACCAGTGGTTAACTTATAACATTCATCTCTTTTGGGTAATGCACTAGACTCATCTCTGTCAGGATCTAAAGCTGAACTGCATTCAGTAGCATGCAAAAAATCGGCAATAGTTAATTTTAATGGCCCGACTAGCTCAGTCAGTAGAGCATGAGACTCTTAATCTCAGGTTTGTGGGTTCGAGCCTCATGTTGGGCACCATTTGTAGAAATAATTGATTAAATTACATTGGGAATCATTTGTAGAAATAATTAATTAAATTGTTTAACAGTATTTATATTATTGTTAATTGATTGGCGGCTGTTAGTCCTTAACAAGTCATTACAAATGAGCACTCAGACACCACAAGGATTTTAATAAGCCTTGGCCTGAATTGAGCAATCTTTGCCCATCTAAGCTAGCTCTTACTTCTATTTCTGAATAAAGCCCTGTATAATATACATATGACCTCTGGGCTGTTTTTCTCCATGCTATGCCAATGTTCCAGGTTACGTGAAATGAAGTTCTTTTCTCTAACCCATGGCATGTGCCTTCATTCTTGCTCTTTATTTCTTCTCTTGGAAGCTTCTTCTACTTCATCTACTGGAGGTTTCTTCTTGAGGCTGCTTCTGGATACTTGCGACTTCTTTTACCCAAGGCTTTCTGCTTCAGAAGCCCTTGCCTTAGTCCTGCCTACCTGCCTTTGCCCAATCTCAGGCCTCAGCATTTATTCAACCAATCAGAGAATGCCTTAGAAGGGGCGGGAACCAGATCTCAGCATTGAAATCAGCCCTTATTAGATCTTTCTCCAACACTCCTTCATGCTTGTTAATTTTCATGGTGCCAGAAGGTGCCATATAGTCTTCTGGGAGAAAGCAAATCACTAATAGTTTTACCCAGGGGTCAACTCTGTGTGCTAGAATACTTACTGACTTGTCAGTGAAAATGTGTTCCCTGGTGCAATGGTGAATGACTATCTGGGAGTATCCAGCTGCTCTATGGTTAGATTTGACTCTTCTCCCCACAGGAGGAAATTCATGCCTAGTATTGTCAACTTGGCCAGAGAGGTCATAGGGCTTAGGAGGATTCTACACTGTTGACTTTGCTAAATTCACTTGTGAAACTGTCTTCTAAATATTTACATCTACACATATAGATGAGGAATGTTCTCCCCCATGGTCAGAGAAGCTTCTTTTTACATGGGTAGCAGTCAATACAGAGATGTGTAACTGGTGAAAGTGTTGAGAATATGTGATTGTTATCTGCGGGCTGGAGATATGTCTCAAAGAATTCTCACTGTTCCTGTAGAGGACTTGGATTCAGTTCCCAGAACACACATAGTGGGTCACAACCACATGTGACTATAGTTTTAAGGAATCAGGTGCCTTCTTCTGGCCAATTTGGGGATCAGGCACACATGTAGTACAAATACATACATGTAGGGAAATGCTCATGAACATATTGTAAAAATAAATATTTTTTAAAAAGTTCTCAGTCCTAAAAAGGGCATTTATAGCACTCTCTTCAAAGCTAAGGGAACAGTGCTGAGATGGAGTGGAGAGAATGTGAAAGCTGGTTGGGTGGGGGGGAGGAAGAGTGTTGTGAAAAGCTGTCTTTTGGGCATGGCATGGCCATCTTGTTCATGAATTCACACCAGCTGCTGTTACCTGCACAAGGCCAGCACAATACTGAGCCTGCTAACAACTGAGCATGGATGGAGGAGGGGCTTATGAGGGTCACTCCTAGCTGAGGAGCTATTGGCTGTTAACGCTGCTAAAGGAGGGGGAGTAGTTTTTTTTCAGGGGTGTAGCCATTGGCATATTACCCATGCTCCAGTAAAGTACTACACACCGTGCTCGTGGAAGCAACTCTGTTTAAACTCAGTGGATCACTAAAAAGAAAAAAAAAAGGCATGAAAGTAGGAGAGAGACTTGTTGGGCAGAAAAACAGGTTCAGAGGGAGGGAAGTAAGAGAAAGTAATGAGAGTAAATATGATCAAAATGTTATATACATATATGAATAAACAAAAAGTTTTAAAATGATAACAGAAACAGGTAGAAAAAGAGAAACACTATTCAAATTATATGTTGACTTGACTATCCATTTTTCAACAGCGTTTTTTAAACCTAACCTGTACTAAATAAACAGGTGGCATGCGTGAGTTCTAGTTGAAGGAAATTCTGATGAATATAAGAATAAACATGACCACAAAGGGAAGTAGGAAGGACAGAAAGAAAGCACAGAGGCTGTCAGTTTCACAAGACAGTAGTCTATTTGTTGGAGCTCCAATACTGTACTAATAAGTTTACTAGAAAATTATTTTTGTATCCTCTCTCATGAAAGCACTTTTACTTTTCTATGATCTTTTTTATGTGTGTGTTCATCTTTTCTCCTATTAAATTATTGTACTTTTTTGGTATCAGTGCAGTTCCAATGCAGAAGAACTTGAGCCAGGTTTGCATCTCACATGTGACAGCCATATGTAATCGTCACAAGAAAACTGCTATCTTTTCTTCTAATGTCATGAATTATTTGCAGAGATAATCAAATGAGAATCCCCATTTTTTTTCTGCCTGTAAAATAGCTTATGTTTTATTTCCTGTCTATAGAAGCAGCTTCTCTGTGTATACAACTGAATAATCATGAGTCTTTTGGCAAGGAAGTAGAAAAGCATTAATCATTCCCAGTTCATCCATATCAGGCTGTTTGTTTCCCAGAGACAAAGACTGAATTTCTTGCTGTGATCTCCGGGTGTTTTCTCACCAGTCTGGTAATTTTAGAAAAATTTAGAAGGGTTTATTTGCATCTGTGTCCTGTGTAGAAGAATAGTTACGTGGGCAGGAGCATAAGCGTACCTTGCTGATGTGTGTAGATAACCTGCTGTTTGCATGGTTGTCATATAATTAATAATTAGAGGCTTTGTTTGAAATCAATCCCATTTGGTGAATCTTGAGGGTGCTGCCTCTTCCCACACCTGTCACTGACTCTTCAGATGCACTAGATTGTTGTCACAGTTGGATTGCACATCTGGTCATATTTAAACACACCCTCCATTCTTCAACTTTGGCTCTGCTTCTCTAGATCATACAGGATTGCACCTGACCTTTTGCCCACTTGAGTTTTATGGGCTTAGACTTGACTTTCAATCCTTAGCCTAAGAGCTGCTGCCGTGAGTGAGACAACCTTTGCCAACCTAGTTTGCACTTAGACTCTGACTTAGGATTAGTGTAAGTAGAGCTGAGGCTGGCATCAGACCTGAGTGGTGGATATCACTGTTGTTCTGTAAGGAGAAGGGGTGAAGCTATGATAAAGTGGGAAGCATGACAATTCATGTATGAGTCAGCCCACAACCATGAAGAACACAGAAGCGAGGCCAGTCAAGTGCTACAGTCGTCACTTGTGAGCTTCTATAAATATCCCTGTCCATCCTGACACTGACATGAGATAAAATTTTCTCATTCGTGATTATAACTCTTAGCTGTGTGCTGTTTTGTTATCAAGCTCTGACTAACAGTTAAAAATCATTAAATGGGCTATGAAATTTACAATTACCATTTAGATTTTCTGATTTCAGATTCTTTATTTGAGGATAAATTATATTAAAGCGGTTTAATTAAACTAGTTTCATCCTCATTAGATTCTAAAAGTAGGCATAATCTTTGCTAAATGAAGCTTACCAATTTTTCTCAAGTTTTTCTTGTTTCTTACTAAAACATACACAATGCAACAAATGTTTTAAAAATATTTAAATATATGTAGATATTTAACGAAATAATATATACCCTTTATATTGATTTAGAACTGTTCTGAAAATTCTGCATTATTATTATTGTTATTATAATTTTGGTTTTTTGAGACAGGGTTTCCCTGTGTATCCCTGGCTGTACTGGACTCACTTTGTAGACCAGGCTGGCCTTGAACTCACAGATATCCACCTGCCTCTACCTCCCAAGTGCTGGGATTAAAGGTGTGCGCCACCACACCCGGTAAATCTGCTTAATTTAACCTGTCTATATTCTTTGATTTTTACTGAAATTTCATGTAGTCTTGGGAACCCTTCCATAGTTGGTATATAGACTTTTGGACTCATTTACACTAGTTTAGTATTGAAAGCTACTGTAGTACACTAGACTAGTATCACAAATCTCTTTCAAACTGAGTGATAATTTGATTGTTTTCATTCAAAAGTTTCTGCTGAATCTTCTTTGTTTTATAGAACAGAAGAAGCAGAGGAAGAGAGAAGGAGGGAGGCCATTCTGTTCTGAAGGCATGACAACTGTGTTTCTACAATTGCATGGGTGTCTTAAACAAGTGAGAAACACTGAATTCCTGTCAATTAGATACTGGGAGTTTTATGCTATCACAGTTGAGACACCATACACAACATTCCTGTTTTTTTTTTTTTTTAATAATTTATTTTTTATTTCTTCAAGCCAAATGGCTGAAGATTGATGCTGTAATGTATGGAGAGAAAATGGGAACTGTCCAGGCAGCCACTGGTATGTCATTTTTAGTTTTGGAAGCTGCAGGCCCTGCACTTCCTATATAATCAGATATATTTATCCCTCTCAGGTCTCTGAGGTGGTTGAAGAATAGATAGCTAGAGTCTCATAGTTAAATTTTGAGTTGTTTAGGAATCAAGAGGGTGTTCTGGATCTAAGAAGATATTTTTAAAATTATGAGGCAAGTTAGTATGAAAGCTGAGTTAGATATAGAACTTTAAACATTCCTGTTTTATCTTATGTGCTCGTGACAATGTATTCACAACTTCATTGTGTGAAGTCTATACATAAATGGTCTTAGATCTATAAAAAGAAAAACAGCAAAAAACTTTCTGCTCCGTATAGTCTGTCATTTGTCAATTGGGACCCATTGCTAAGTGAGTTAAAAATGTATTATGGAACTCAGGAAGAATGGCAAACATGCATTTTTTTTTTTAGAGTCATTGGTTTTTATTTATTGCCAGAAAAATTACATATAAATATATTGCAAATTGAAATAAAATACCAAGCTCCTCCATTAATCATGTACGAACATTAATTACTACAACACATATATAACATACATTATATATACTATACAGCATTAATATTATATAACATAATATTAAGTATTATATATACACAAATATTTCAGAGAAAGAGGATCCCTCTGAGATTGTCTTCAAACATGCATTCTACAACAATGTTCATATTTAACAAATGTAAGCAACACTAATCACTCAAAATACCGAAGTTTAAAAGTTATGTTTTTGCTTTGTGCTCCTTTCTGTCCCTGAAATAAATCACAATGTGCTGAGTTGCTGGCTTAGGAATTAATGCATGTACATTCTTTGAGATGGAAATTTGCATTCACCTTTTTAGGACTATGAACAAATTGGTGGAGTATTTCAAGATTATAAACAATTTAGATTAACATGTTTAAATTACCTCTTCAAACAAACAGACAGACAAACTAATAAGTGAAATAGGTTGGATTAAACAAACACCTGAAAAATTTGTCATCCCATGCCCAGACCACTTCCAGTCTTTGTCTCAGTTATTATTATTGCTGCTGCTGTGATTATCAAAACTAAATGTGATCAATAGAGTTTAAAATATAATTATGCTAAGACAAGTAAAGTGATTAAGTTTACAGTATCAAGTGCCTGCTCATCAGCTGTAATCATTATTACTCCAACGATGTAATCATTATTACTCCAAGGATAAACACACTAAAGTGTCTTTGAATAGATAGCAATCGCCAAAAGAAGAATATAAAAATATGAATGTTTTTTATTTACTAATGATTTCCCCTAAGTTTTGTAGGAAGTCTGAGCCTCTGTACCTTTTGGAGAGCTCACTTCTGCTCTGCTACATTAATGAATATTTTTTAATGTAAGCAATGAGGTCATCTCCTTGGTCAATTTCTAGGTTCCTAGGCTTGATAATTTCAGAATAGGGAGGAAGTAGTTACTTACAATCCTGTTTTCCCCTTTTTCATTGAATAAAATGTCAGAGTCATCCTTGGCTCACTAGCACACAATTTTAGGCATATTCACACCAATGAAAGACATGGTTCATGAATGCCTCCCAGCATGATCATGTCATGTATGAGTGTGTGTGTTATACTTAGGTATATTTTCAAGTCATGAATGTTTAATTTACTTTTGGGGACATTAGTTCTGCAACATGATTTAAGAACATGGCTCTTGTCTTACAGTATTTTTCTTCTTGAAGATGAGTTATATACATATTAGAGGCTCCAGAAAGTTTCACAGGAAAGCAACATTTGCCCTTAGTTTGATTAAGATCCAAAACATCAGTTTTATTTAATCATGAAATCCTTTTGCCAATAGTGATTAAATAATTACATACATTTCAAAATTATTGAAGGAGAAGCTTTAAAGATAGTCTCAGGGGCATGAAAATGCCTCCATCCTGCACTAGGGAAAGAAAGAGGTCATCTTCTTGGTCAATTTCTAGGTTCCTAGGCTTGATAATTTAAAGATAGTCTCAGGGGCATGAAAATGCCTCCATCCTGCACTAAGGAAAGAAATGAGGTCATCTCCTTGGTCAATTTCTAGGTTCCTATGCTTGATAATTTCAGAATAGGGAGGAAGTAGATACTTACACTTGGAGTGTTCCCCTTTCTCCACAACCTCACTGTCATTTGAGCTTTTGATCTTAGCCATTCTGACAGGTGTGAGATGGAATCGCAGAGTCTTCTTAAGCTGCATTTCCCTGATATTTAAGGATGCTGAGAATTTCTTTAAGTGAGACTGGAACTTTTTATGGACCTCACAGCAGAGTTAATAATGTGTAACACCACTATGGAAATTAGTCTGGCAATATCTTAGAAAACTTGGAATAGCTCTACCACAAGACCCAGCTATACCACTTCTGGGTATACAACCAAATGATTCCTTACCAAATCATAAGGATGTTTCCTCATCTATGTTCATAGCAGCCTTATTTGTAATAGTTAGAAACTGGAAACAATCTAGATGTCCCTCAACCGAGGAGTAGATTAAAAAAAACAAAAACAAAAACAAAACAAAACAAAACAAAAAAAACTGTGGTACATCTACACAATGGAATACTACTCAGCCATCAGAAACAATGAAATCATGCAATTTTCAGCCAAATAGATGGAACTAGAGAAGCTCATCCTGAGTGAGCTAACCCAGACTCAGAAGGATGCACATGGCATATATTCACTTATAATCAGATTTTAGCCATTCAGTACAGGATAACTATGCTACAACCAATGCACCAAAGGGAACAGGAACATAGACTTTGTTACCTATCAATGAGACACTTTGTCCTAGTGGTGCTGCCTTGTAGGCCCCAAGTGTATGAGGAGACTCTTGGCCCTCATATGACTGCTGAACTGGGGCAGGGGACTGATATGTAGGGACACTCCACTCCAGAGGAATGGGATGGAAGGGATAGGGGGAAGAGGGAGGGAGGGTGGGACTAGGAGGGGTGGAAAAAGGGCACTGTGGTGAAGATGTAACCTGAAGTAATAAATAAATTTTTTTTAAAAAGTTCCAGTCTCGGGGGATCCAAGATGGCGGCGGCCGGTGTGGACATATTTTGAATTCGGGGTCAACAATCACAAGGTGGCAAGTGTTCTAGGATGCTGTACAAAAGGGTACGACCCCTTCTAAATCTCACCCAGCTACACAGAGACCACGGAAGATGCCTGGGCAGGATGCCCCTTCCAAATCTCGGACATGCTAGGAAGCCTCTGGACCTGGGAAGCGGGATAACCCATCCCCCCATAAGGAGAGACCCCCGGTAATTTCCAACCTAATACCCAGCCCGCAGATTCAGAAACCACGCAGAGATAATCCCCACCCTGCTGGGCACTCCCAGGTCTCACACAGACGATTCGATCCAATTATCTAGCGAAAGGTTGCAACCTTTGGAAGTGAGCAGGAGATCCCCTGCAAAGTGCCTTCAGACCACAGATCGCAGTCTGTGACGTCACTGGCCAGTTTCCAAGCCGCGGGAGCAGCAAGGCTACTGCAGCTGAACTGCAGACTTCTGCTACAGGAACCAACCCCGGGCAAACTGCGAGATATTTGAAACAGTCGTATATCGGTCTTATGTACTAGTACAGGCCCTTCTGGTGGGGAATCAGAGCTTACTTGTAAACAGCTCCACCTCCTGAATTAATTAGGTCACCACCTGGGAGGTGGGACTGAATGACTCACCTTATAGGGGTGGAGTAAAGCAACTGGAATCCTACACCACAGTGCCCCCTTTGGACCCAAGTCCAGAAGACAGCAAAAAAAAATCCACATGGCCAGAGGCCCCAGACCAAAAAAAAAAAACAGAACGAAATGTCTCCAACAAAAGAAAGAAAGCAATGCTATTCCGTCCAGCCCGAACCACCTCACCACAACTGAAACACATGAAAACGATGACAATTCTACAGTATGGAAAGTGATAAAGTCCCTTCAAGAAGAACTTCAAACTATGAAGGAATTCAAAGAAGCCACAATCTTACAAGTCAAAACAACGAATAACATCATTAAAGAGCTCCAAGCCAAGGTGACCCAGCTTGAACAGGAAAAGGATAAAGCAATGAAAGATCTCCAGACAAAAACAAGCTAACTGGAGAAGGAAATGTACAAAACGAACACTACCATTCAAGACATGAAAATAGAAATGGAAACAATAAAGAAAACACAGTCAGAGTTAAAAGAGGAAATGGAGAATCAAGAGAAGAGAACAGGAACTACGGATGTGAGTATGAAAAATAGGATGCAAGAGAATCAAGGACTCAATGAAAAGACGGAACCTAAGAATTATAGGCATAGAGGAAAGAGAAGACTCCCGACTCCATGGTCCAGGAAATATCTTCAACAAAACCATAGAAGAAAACTTCCCAAACCTAAAGAAAGAGATGCCAGTAAAAATCCAAGAGGCTTACAGAATACCAAACAGATTAGATCAGAAAAGAAACTCCTCTCGCCACATAATAATAGAAACTCCAAATGTAGAGAACAAAGAAAGGATATTAAAAGCTGTAAGAGAAAAAGGTCAAGTCACATACAATGGCAGACCCATCAGAATCACACCTGACTTCTCCTAAGAAACTTTAAAATATAGAAGGGCCTGGACGGATGTCCTACAAGCCCTGAGAGAACATAGGTGCCCAGTCAGACTACTATATCCAGCAAAAAATCTCTATCAACATAGAAGGAGAAAACAAGATATTCCATGACAAAATCAAATTCAAACAATATCTCCTCACAAACCCAGCCCTACAGAACATCCTAGAAGGAAAATTCCAACACAGAGAACATAACTACACCCAAGAAAACAGAGGAAATAGAAACCTCCACAGCAACTAAACAAAAGAGAAACACAAGACAGCCAGCTAAACCAAAATAATTGGAAATACAACCCCTGGTCACTAATATCCATCAACATCAATGGACTCAACTCGCCAATAAAAAGACACAGACTTACAGACTGGATCCGTAAACAAGACCCATCTTTTCGCTGTATACAAGAAACACATTTCACTATTGAAGATAAACACTATCTCAGAGTAAAGGGCTGGGAAAAGGTTTTCCAAGCAAACGGACACAGGAAACAAGCTGGAGTAGCCACCCTAATATCAAACAAAATAGACTTCCAATTGAAGTTAATAAAAAAAGACAGAGAAGGGCATTACATACTCATTAAAGGAAATGTCCACCAAGAGGTCATCTCAATATTGAACATCTATGCCCCAAATACAAAGGCACCTACATTTATAAAAGAAACACTTCTAAAACTTAAATCGCACATTGATCCAAACACTTTAATAGTGGGAGACTTCAACACCCCAATCACAACTATGGACAGATCATCAAGACAGAAGCCAAACCGAGAAATAATGAGTCTAACAGAGATCATGAACCAAATGGACCAAACAGATCTCTACAGAACGTTTCACCCAAACACAAAAGAATACACCTTCTTCTCAGCACCTCACGGAACCTTCTCCAAAATTGACCATATAGTTGGACACAAAGTATAGCCTCAAGAGATAGAAGAAAATTGAAATAACCCCTTGTATCCTATCAGACCACCATGGAATAAAGCTGGACTTCAATAGCAAAAGAATCAACAGAAAGTATACACTCACATGGAAATTGAACAACTCTTTACTAGAGGACCACTGGGTCAGGGAAGAAATGAAGAAGGAAATCAAAGACTTCTTAAAATCCAACGAAAATGAAGACACAACATACCCAAACCTATGGGACACAATGAAAGCTGTGCTATGAAGAAAGTTCATAGCACTAAGTGCCTTCAAAAAGAAAATTGTGACAGCTCATATTAGCGAATTAACAGCTAAACTGAGTGAATTGGAAAAAAAAGAAGCAAACACTCCCAAGAGGAGCAGAAGGCAGGAGATCATCAAACTTAGGGCTGAAATCAACAACTTAGAAACAAAAAGAAATATACAAAGAATCAATGAAACCAAGAGTTGGTTCTTCGAGAAAATCAACAAAATAGACAGACCCTTAGCCAAATTAACTAAAAGACAGAGGGAGAAAACACAAATCAACAAAATCAGAAATGAAAAGGGAGAAATAACAACAGACATTGAGGAAATCCAGAGAATATTTGGATCCTACTTTAAAAATCTATACTCCACCAAATTTGAAAACTTAAGTGAAATGGACAATTTTCTTGATAGATTCCACCTACCGAAGCTAAATCAAGATCAGATAAACAGATTAAACAGCCCTATAACCCATAAGGAAATAGAAATAGTCATTAAAAATATCCCAACCAAAAAAAGCCCAGGGCCAGATGGCTTTAGCATGGAATTCTACCGGACCTTCAAAGAGGAGCTAACACCATTACTTTTCAAACTCTTTCACAAAATAGAATCTGAAAGAACATTGCCAAACTCATTCTACGAGGCCACAATCACCCTGATTCCTAAACCACACAAAGACCCAACAAAGAGAACTTCAGACCAATCTCCCTCATGAACATAGATGCAAAAATACTTCATAAAATACTAGCAAACCGAATTCAAGAACACATGAAAAGTATCATACACCATGATCAAGTAGGCTTCATCCCAGGCTTGCAGGGATGGTTCAACATATGAAAGTCTATCAACGTCATTCACCATATAAACAAGATGAAAGAAAAAAAACACATGATAATCTCGCTAGATGCAGAAAAAGCATTTGACAAAATCCAACACCCCTTCATGCTAAAAGTTCTGGAGAGAACGGGCATACAAGGGCCATACCTAGAAATAATAAAGGCAATATACAGCAGGCTAGTGGCCAACATCAAAATAAATGGAGAGAACCTTGAAGCATTTCCTCTAAACTCAGGGACAAGACAAGGATGTCCATTTTCACAATATCTCTTCAATATAATACTTGAAGTTCTTGCTAGAGCAATAAGACAACTAAAGGAGATCAAAGGGATAAACATCAGAAATGAAGAAGTCAAATTATCCCTATTTGCAGATATGATAGTATACATAAGCGACCCAAAAATTCCACCAGAGAACTCTTACAGCTGATAAATACCTTCAGCAAAGTGGCTGGATACAAAATTAATTCAAAAAAATCAGAAGCCCTTCTTTATACAACAAACAAATGGGCTGAGGAAGAAATAAGGGAAACAACCCCGTTCACAATAGCTGCAAACAACATAAAATACCTGGGGGTAACTCTAAACAAGCAAGTAAAGGGCCTGTACAACAAGAACTTCAAGCCCTTGAAGAAAGAAATGGAAGAGGCCTTTAGAAGATGGAAAGATCTCCCATGCTCATGTATAGGTAGGATCAACATAATAAAAATGGCCATCCTACCAAAAGCAATATATAGATTCAATGCAATTCCTATCAAAATACCAACACAATTTTTATAGACTTGGAAAGAGCTAGCCTCAATTTCATATGGAACAACAAAAAGCCCAGAATAGCTAAATCAATCCTGTACAATAAAAAAACATCTGGAGGTATTACCATCCCAGATTTCAAGCTGTACTACAGAGCAATAGTTGTAAAAACAGCATGGTATTGGTATAGAAACAGACCAGTAGATCAATGGAATCGAATTGAAGATCCAGAAATAGACCCACACACTTATGGCCACCTAATTTTTGACAAAGAAGCCAAAACGGCACAATGGAAGAAGGACAGCATCTTCAACAAATGGTGCTGGTCCAACTGGATGTCCATTTGTAAAAGAATGAAGTTAGACCCATACTTATCACCCTGTACAAAACCTAGGTCCAAGTGGATCAAAGACCTTAACATAAGGCCAGTCACACTAAATCTCCTAGAAGAAAAAGTGGGAGAAACCCTCGAACTAATTGGCACAGGCGACAACTTCCTGAACAGAACGCCAACAGCTCAGGGCTTGAGATCAACAATCAATAAATGGGACCTCATGAAACTGAAAAGCTTCTGTAAGGCAAAGGACACTGTTTTCGAACAAAACGGCAGCCTACAGACTGGGAGAAAATCTTTACCAACCCCACATCTGACAGAGGGCTAATATCCAAAATCTACAAAGAACTCAAGAAATTAAATGCCAAGAAACCAAATAATCCAATCAAAAAATGGGGGGCAGAGCTAAATAGAGAATTCACAAAGGAGGAATCCCTAGTGGCTGAGAGACACTTGAAGAAATGCTCAACATCCTTAATCATCAGAGAAATGCAACTCAAGATGACTCTGAGATTCCATCTCACACCTGTCAGAATGGCTAAGATCAAAAACTCAAATGACAGCACATGCTGGCGAGGGTGTGGAGAAAGGGTACCCTACTCCATTGCTGGTGGGAATGCAGGCTTGTGCAACCACTATGGAGGTCAGTCTGGCGATATCTTAGAAAACTTGGAATAGCTCTACCTCGGGACCCAGCCATACCACTTCTGGGTATACACCCAAATGCCTCTTCACGGAATCATAAGGAAGTTTGCTCATCTATGTTTGTAGCAGCCTTATTTGTAATAGCTAGAAACTGGAAACAACCCAGATGTCCCTCAGCCGAAGAATGGGTCAAAAAACTGTGGTACATCTATACAATGGAATATTATTCAGCTATCAGGAACAATGAAATTATGCAATTTGCAGCCAAATGGATGGATGGAACTAGAAAAGCTCATCATGAGTGAGCTAACCCAGACTCAAAAGGGCACATATGGCATCTATTCACTTATAGTAGGATTTTAGCTATATAGTAGAAGGTATCGATACTACAACTAACACACCAAAGGTCACTTGGACATAGACTTCTTATTTTTAATTTTTATTCTTTATTTATTTTTTATATATTAGTTATATTTTTTCTATTTTTTAGTCTTTTTTATCTATTGTATGCTTATTGGTTTGTTTGTTTAGTATTTCTCTCTCCCGGGCAATGAGACACTTTTCACTGATGGTACTGCTTCGTAGATCCCCAATGAATGAAGAGGCTCTTGGCCCTCATACAACCTCTCAACTGAGATGAGGGACTGTTATATAAGGACACCCCACCCCAGAGAAATGGGATGGAAGGGTTAGGAGGTAAAGAAAAAAAATGAAATGTGATGTTTCGGCCTTTTACTACTAATTGTCATAAACTGTTTAGGATAATTAAGAAATGCAAACTAATGGTTATGCAAGCCAGTCATTCAGTTAGGTACTATGACAGCCTATTATAGTTACTTGCTAAGCTAATCAGAAATAAACCTGCTAAGAGACAAGCAACATCTGCTTACCCTAATATAAGAGATAGATAGGGCCTCTTCAAAAACATCAAGAAATCTGCAGAATATGGCATTCAAAGATGTTTTTGTAACTTTAGATTTTTTTTATATCAAGACATGTCAACTCCTGACAGCACCCCCTATTCTCCTCCAAGTAGAAGATGAGCATCGAAGAATCTCCAGTGGGAGATGATTGAATTAGTCGCAAGCCTATCTCTTGGTAGGAAAAGCCCCTTTCTCCAACTGTAGACAGAATGCTGTTCAAAAAGGACAAAACCTGGAAGCAGGTAAGTCGACAGCCTAGCTCTGCCAAGACAGGGTAGGCAAGTCCTTCATAACCCCTGCTCTACAATCAATGTCTGTCAGAGAAATGGGGCCAAATGCCTGAAGATTGATGCTGTAATGTATGGAGAGAAAATGGGAACTGTCCAGGCAGCCACAGGTATGTCATTTCTTAGTTTGGGAAGCTGCAGGCCCTGTACTTCCTATAAAATCAGATATATTTATCCCTCTCAGGTCTCTGAGGTGGTTGAAGAATAGATAGCTAGAGTCTCATAATTTAATTTTGAGTTGTTTAGGAGTCAAGAGAGTGTTATAGATCTAAGAAGATACTTTTAAAATTGTGTTGCAAGTTAGTATGAACGTTGAGTCAGATATAGACCTTTAAACTCATGGAGATGTTTAGATAGGAGAATGTTAAAGTCAGGTACCAAATACATATGGACTGGTCATTGGTAATGTACGTTAAGCCATATAACCCTCATAACTGTGGCCTAATTACCTCTGTTGTACTATATTGTATTTGTTATTATAAGAGAAAGAGCCATTTGTTGGACTGAAAGGGGAAACTGTAGGGGGAAATAAGATATACCTTAAACTTAAAAGAAAAAAAAGGGAAGAGGATGGGGGCTTGAGGGTCGGACTGGAGGGGGAATAGATGTATCAATAGATGTGATTGAGATGTAACTTGAAGAAATAAAAAATAAAGGAAAAAAGTAAAAAGGAGAGCATATTATTGGATAAAAGTTGCTATTATCTCAAAAAAAGAGAGACAATGGGGAGAAGGAGTGGGTGTGGGTAATATGCTCAACAAGCAACATATTCCTGTGGGAAATCATAAACAAGAATAAAAGTTTTGGAGGGTGGAAGGGTGGGACTGCATGGGGGAGTAGGGAGGGGATTGTGATTGAGATGTAACTTGAAGAAATAAAAAATAAATTATTTAAAAAAAAGTTCCAGTCCCTTGGGATGTAAGTGACATTTTAATAACAATGTATCACGTCAAGGTAGAATAGGAGGAACTTATTTTAGTATTCTGTAGTGAAATAGAATGATCTCTTGTACAGCCACTTATGGTATATTTCAAAGCTAGCAGAAGATTCCTAATAAATGGAAATAACACATTTGAGGAAATGAAAAAGTTCATTACTTGATTAGGTTTTTGCACTTAAAGTGTATTGAATTATTGCACTGCTCATAAATATGTTATAAATATGTATCAATTGGAAATATTTTGGAAAGAGTGTTCACCAAAAGTGTTTCAGTCCAATAAACATTCAGAAAAGGCTAACTTAGGTGATTTCTCAAAGCCTGGATCTGTTTATGTGCTGTTAGATCCTTAAACCCTGTAAAATTCTTTCTATTCCAGTAGCAGGGGATAAACGGTTTACTGAGGCCTGTGTTAAAACTTATCCTTAGCACTTGTTATTCTTCCTGAAATGTGACAATCAGTTGTATTTGGCCAGTTAATTAAGTTAACACCGTATATGTTGTGCTGTCTTTTGCTATCTCTAATAGTCAGTGAAGATGGTACTAAATATATATAGTTTATTCTAGGAGATAATGTTCATCTTAGTGAGGAAAAAGTAGAAATGAAAGGGAAACACATTCCTCTGATGTATGAGGATTCAAATACTTGGTGGTAATTACAAATGACAACAAACAGTGTTTTAAAATACAAATCCATCTTGTGTCTTAGATTATTCCATGAATTGAAATCTGCATGTATCAGTTTAACCTTAGGTGAAAATTGTAAGTCTTGGTTCCATGCCTAATATTAGAAAAAAAAAAAGAGTAGAGGAAGAGAAAGAACTCCTTATCTCTGTAGACACTTTATTTGTTTAATGTTTCAGACTTAAATAAAAATATAGGCAGAAATGTAGAGTAAGGGCTACCCACATTATACTCAGGTTTGCTGCTAGAAAATTTAATCCCCTATATGTACCACCTACTTTTCCTCCATGTCCCCTCTACAAATAAAAACCAAAGAATTTGGACAAGTTAAAATACTGCCTTTAATCCCAGCACTTGGGAGGCAGAGGTAGGCGGAGCTCTGTGAGTTTGAGGCCAGCCTGGTCTACAGTGAGTCTAGGACAGCCAGAGCTGTTATACAGAGAAACCCTGTCTCGAAAAACCAAAAAAAATACTGACTGAGAGAAAAAATGTTGAGGTTAAAAATCATAGACATTTTCTCCAAGTCATGCTGTACACGTGGTTTTCTGATTTATTTCATAGAGCACGTATCACAGCAGTGCTTTGTAGTTGCCTGAATTAAACCAAATAGTTCAGACTGGGAAAGTAAATAACAAAAACTCATCCTTTCTTTATCGTTTCAGATAAAAGTCTTATTTTAGTGATTAATACTCTTGGAGCTAAAAATCATTGTTAGGAGTTATCTTTGTATCTGAGGATATCTGTTGTCTTAAAAGACTGAGTTCAACAATAGAGAAATTTGGAATTGAAGGTTGATGCTTTGTAATGAAGAAAGAACACTTCACTTTTCCCTTATGGATCCACTCATGAGAGACCAGGGTGAAAATTTTAAAAGTGTGCGTGTGTTTTGTGTGCATAGACATATTTTAGGGTGTGAAGGAAAAAGTGAAAAATGATATAATGAATTTCACATGTTAAGAGAATTAATATTTCACCACTCTTGGTATCTCTCTTTATTACTTCTTTTTCTCTTGAGTATTTCAAAGCTCATACCAGGAATTATATCACTTTGGAACATGAGCATCTAGTCAAAGAAGTTTTCATATTTCATAACTATGCCATTACTCAATTTGATAAAAATTAAAAATATTCCTTAATGCCATCTGATAGTGAATATCCCCCATTAACTTCCTAGTTTGGACTCTGACCCACTCCTTATCTGTTTTAGTCCAGCTAGGACCCTGGTCTCTCATGAGTGGATCTAGAAGGGGAAAGTGAAGTGTTCTTTCCTCATTACAAAACATCAAGTTAAACCTTCATTTCCAAATTTGTCTATTGTTGAACTCAGATGCCACTGCCATAGGGAAATGAAATCAATAAGTGAGACTCATTCCAAGTTATTTTTCTGGTAGGAGATATTAACCCCAAATCTTGGAGTCCTTTCTGATTAGAGCAAGATTCCTCAGCCCTTCAGAAGTAAAGAAATAGAGAGTCAGCCCAGTTGCCACATATAAAGTGGAACTCCCTCCTGGGAGGTAGGGTGTTTTCTTTTCATGAGGATATCATGTTTGTGTATATTTCTTGAATAGCTGTAGTAGCGTTAGTTATAGTGGGTCACCAATTTCTGCATTTAGTGAACTTTTATTTAGTGCTTAGTGTGTGCAAAGTGTATCAATAACAAAAGCAAGAGACATGGGCCAAAAGTATGGTAGGGAAAATGCAATAAAGTGCAATGGCTCTCAAAAGCAAATTATCTTTTTTATTGTGATGATATTGATCAAAAGGGCACTGAACTTGGACCTTAAATGAATTGTAAACTTTGAGTAATAGGAGAGAAGAGAGGTCCATTGTAGAAGAAGGTGTAAGCAAAGGCAGACAGGAAGGGAAAGGCAAAACACTGAGCATGAATGCTGAGAGCTGTCTGGAGAACATGGTATTCTCTTCAAGCCAAACATCACATAATGCCGTGACTAGGCAAGCCATGCAGCTAGGTGTAGCTATATAATAATCCAGTAAACAGAGATTCCGGTAACTCATACCAGTTACTGCTGCTGGGAACTATTAGTCATCCAGCATACTTAGGATGTCAAGACAATGATTGTTAATGAGTGGCAAGAAAACTGATGACCGTTCAAGCATCCAATCCAAAGAGATATAATAATTAATCCAATATTTTACCTCCATGTGACTGGGAATTTCTAAATTACTTTAGAAAGTTCCAGAAAGTCAAATTCTATTAAGTGGAGATTTTTGTGTGAGACTAGGTCCTTCTCTTTTAATGGCTCATTCATTATTCCCATGTGATGTTTGTTTGTTTTCTTAGTGTTTCATATTTTAAACTATATTGTTAACATATGAAAATCTTGTTGATCCTGAAACCAGGCTTGTAACAGTTGTCATTTGATGGCTACAGAGTGGATTCCAATAGGTGGTAGCATTATTGCTTTGAGTTTGTTGTTCTGTGTTCAGCATTGTCATGCAGAAAATGAGTTCATATATAGGTGGTCCAGCATTCAAAACTAGACCATGTGCCTTACAGTGCTGGGGGAAAAGTATCTTCCCAGCATGATGTAGAAATGCATTTTCAGCTGACAGTCCTGTATGTGTTGATTTTGTGCTAGGCATCAAATCAGGTAGATTGTAATTATGTGATGTAATCCTCGTAACTACCATATGACAGAAATGAACATAATTTTCTTCATTGCAGAGAAGAGGAAGCTAGAGCTTAGAAAGGGTTAGTAATTTATGTTGTATCACATAGTTAGAAGTGGCAGGGCTGGTTTTGAAGCTTGTTTTGTCTGTTGTGACAGACACAGAGCATCTGAGCATGACAGGGGCCCACTTGTTGAGATGGGAATCAGTGGAAAGAATAATCTGATGGTTCTCTTCCCCTCTCTGCCTCTCCCAATCCCCACCCTTTTCCTCATTTCTTGCTCCTTAATATTTAAAGCCTCTATCTCCCTGTTCCTCTAATATAATTTTCTGTTTGATTACTATTAATTTATTTTATTGACTTATCTTTAGGGTGTTAGACCTTGCTCATAGGGAAATTAGGAAGACAGCAAGTGAACAAATGAAGGAATACATGTTAATTTGTAAATGCTAGCTTTGTATTGCCTTAGAAAGAAAGAAAGAAGGAAGGAAGGAAAGAAAGGAAGGAAGAAAAAAAGAAAGAAAGAAAGAAAGAGAAAAGGTTTGAAGTCTAGGAGTCAATGCTATGCTAGAGTTGTGTCTTCAAAGAAGAGAGCCCGTACAAATGAGGTGTAGGAGGGGCTTTTTGGTAGGTGCGCTTGTGTTTAGAATCTAACAAGGACTGGAGGCAGGCCTGCTGGTCAATGGAGAGAGTCAGAGTGCTTTCTGATAGCCCTGGGAGATAGAGCTGGAGAGAAAGGGAGGGGCCAGATCGGAAGCACAGTGTGTTAAGTTAGAATGCGATAGTTATAGGAATTCATTGAAAGGCTTTAAGTGAGGAAAATGTATAGTCATGTATTGTATAAATAGCATTCCATATAATTATTATTTGGATGACAAATAACTTTTATGCCTGGAAATAGAAACTCTGAGTTTGTACCAAGATCTTCTTCAGTGAAAGAACTTAGTGTTCTTATCATAACTCATGGTCTCAGAGGTTCTGCTCAGCAGAGAGAGAAGCAGATTTTGTGAACTGATCCTCAAGAAAGAAAAGTTGTTTCACACACACACACACAGAGAGAGACAGAGAGAGAGAGAGAGAGAGAGAGAGAGAGAGAGAGAGAGAGAGAGAGAGAGAGAGAAAGAGAGAGAGGCCCTACTTCCTCTCAGGGCTCCTCTTTCCACATCCCCACATCCTCATGTCCTGCAAGGTTCAGCATAACTGTATTACTATATTACCATAACAAACTGGGCAGTTTTGCTCTGAAGTTACTCCTGAATGCTGGGGTGTATTCACTGAATTTTTCTGCAGAGAACAAACCCATGGAGGAAAGTGAATGGGAGAAGCAGTAGATGGCACCAGAAGTTTCAAAGAAGAGACAATAAGAGAACTGTAGGCTGCCTAAATGTGGATTAACTGTGCACAGCCATCATGAAAATGCTGCATCCCCCTTCACATTTTAACCTGTGTGTATGTTTGTGAGTGTGGGTGTATGCACATGTTTGTGGAGACCAGAGGTTAACCTCCGAAGCCATTCCTCATAAGCTACTCACGTTGTTTCTGTGATAGGGCCTTTCCTTGGCATGGAGCTCCCTGATTGGGTGGGGCTAGCTGGCCAGCCAGTCCCAGGTATCCACCTGTCTCTGCTTCCCCAAGTACCTGTTGCCTTGAATAACTTCTGACATGGGTTCCGGGGATCAAACTCGGGTCTGTGGGGCAAGTACTTTATGGATTGAGCTTATACTTTTTTTTCTGTATTGACAGCTATGAATTTTCACTTAAATGTTTAAGAAATTACAAATGGAAGGTCTACTGTGCTCTACATATTAGCAATTTTATACTAAAATGAGAACATTATTCTTTTATCTGCATATTATAGAATCCAGGTACTTTAACAATCTGATATCATCCAATATACTACTAGACAACTGGCCTATGACAATCAAATCTAGCATAGTATAATGAAATGATAGTGGATCCAGTGATCCTAATAGCAAAATGATTGGAAAGAATGATAATTATTACTTGCAAACTTGACTCATTTCAAACTTTGCCATTATGTCCATACTAACTAGACAAATATTTATTATCAATGCAGTTCCAACTCACTTTCCCCAAGTTTTTCTGTGGCTCAGGAAAAAAAAAATGCCTCAGCTATTAAAGGTGCCCAGTGACTTGATTGAGGTCAATCCTGGGGACCCACTTGGTGAAAGGAGAGAACTGATTCCTGTAATCTGTCTTCTTACTTCCACAGAAATGCTGTGGCACACATAAGAGCAAACACACACACATACTAAAGAAATGACTATAAATATAATTTAGTTTTTAAGAATACATTAAGCATTATATTCTTATACACAGATAAATTTTGCATAGTTATATTTTATTTATTTTTGCCATTGCCATTTTATTGCTAAAGATTTTCTTCTTTATGCATACATATGGTGTATACACACACACAAACACACACACACACACACACACACACACACACACACACACACACAGATACATTCTCCCTGTGCTCCTGTGATAACTTATCTAGACAATTTTTTTTAGGACCACAACATCCCAGAGAAGAATTCTGTTAAAGGAATAATCCTAAACCAGGTGGTGGTGGCAGTGGCGAACACCTTTAATACTACATGTGGGCAGGAGGTAGGGGCAGGCAGATCTTTGTGATTTTGAAACCAGCCTGGTCTATGGAGTGAGTTCCAAACAATCAGGGCTACACAGAGAAACCCTGTCTAAAAAAAAAAAAAAAAACCCAAAAACCAAAAACAAAATACAAAAAAGGGGGAGTGGAGGTCCTGGTAGATAATAATCCACATATCTGGTACTCCTATTTCAAATAGTAGATGGAATCAAGACTTAAAGAATCAGGCCAGGGGTGCTGTTTGAATGTTTCATCTCTAAAATTCATTAATTGAGACTTGATGTGCCAGGTGACAGTGCACAGACACCAGGTAAGGGATCCCTGATGAAGCAGGTAGTTACTAATCCCCTGACTACCCCAGATGGTTTATGTATACATTAAATATGACCTGTCTTAGGGTGAGATAAGGTACAGTTTGTTTGTAGTTCTCACTTTTCCATTTTACAGATGTAGTTTTACAAAAAAATAAAAAATAAAATAAATGTCAGTCGAGAACTTTCATTACAACTGGTTTAAAGCAACAGAGACTGTAAGTCAGAGCCAGGAGCCACATTCATATTTCAGACATAAAAATGACATGTCCTTGTGCCAGTCACTGGTGAGGTCTTGATATCCTCATATGTAAAAGCAGAGAGTGGGCTGGAGGAGTTTTAAATCTCTCTGTTCCTCCACCGTTCAGTAATAGTATGTTGCCTACAACAGAGTCGATGTCACAGTTCCATTAAAGGTGTGAAGATGAACCAGTTAGTTGAGGGTCAATGCTATAGGGAAGGTTCCATGGAGAAGAATCGATGGTGCTAATTAAGGGGTTCACAGACTGCAGATGAATTGCCTTGTCAGGGGACAGTGACTGGAGTGAATGTTTCCTGCCAAGGGTTGGAAGTACTAAGGTAATAGGCAGAGTTGTTATCAGAGTCCTGAGTTTGCAGATAATCAAATACAGCCAATTTATAGTGAAGTTAAGTTACTTATGGTAGTATGTTCCATTGAGTCACAACACTCAGCAATTGTCAATTGTCAAAGAAATACTGGGTTATGGTAGCCTTAGGTCACAATATTTTCTCCAATATATTAATACATAACCCTGTTTTAAATGTGTGTTTAAAGGTACCTTATTTAATATTTATTGTTGATTGATTAATTAATACTGAATTCAGAGACAGTGAAATTATATCTCATTCCTGGATATGACTTATCTAATATCTACATTTTATACCTAAGGAATATTACAGCGATTTTGCAGTCATGGAACACTAACCAGTATTTCAACAGTCTGATTGATGGCCATCTTAAACAGTGAAATTACCAAGCAACAGGACAAAAACATGAACAAAAACATCCAAAATACACACTAATGGGACTGCATGGAAGGCACTTGCTTACAGCCTGAGAACTGAGCAGGAAGGAAGCCTTACCTTGCTTGACCTCAGTTAGAAACAGGCATGCTAGACAGTTCAAAAGTTTTGCTGCTCCAAACATGGCAGTGAATGATTTTGAGAGTGCAAAATCTACCAAGAGAACTCAAGGTTGAGAAAAAGCATTACATGTCAAATATATGCTTTTGTGTTTTAGCAAAATAAGGTGTCTTTGTCAAATTTGGAGTTGCTGGGAGGGATTTGGTCCCTTACTTGTTTTTTGTTTTTGTTTTTTTGATCAGGACTGCTTTTTTCCACATTAACTGTCTTGTTAGTAAATGATGAAAATTGAGTTGTTTAAAGTGAAGCATCAAATAAATTCAGTCTAAGACACCAGATCTTCCTGCACACGAAACACATAAGTTTTCTGGCTTTGTTCTTATTAACTTATATTTGGACCAGTTCTGGAAAGACATAGTAATTAAAGCTGCATTTGTTGACATCCTGTCCCCACATCACCTATCTATAATAGCCCAAATTCAGCAACAAAGTGCTTAACTGCTAACCTTCTCTTAGCACCTGCAGGATTACATGAATTATATTGTATATTGCTTACTGATGGGATATGTTCTGAGAAATGCATCATTATACAATTTTATGATTGTGTAAATGTCATACAATGTACTTATGAAAACTTTTTTGTATACTCTATTACTGATATGAGCTATATTAATGCATATATTAGGTTCTTGTTCCTAGGACCATGCTAAAGAAAACAACATGAGACTAAATCTAAGCACAAGAGAAAATGATACAATCAATTAATGTAAACATGAAATTTATGAAGTTGTGGCAGGAATAACATAGCAATTGTTTAACAATAAACTTTAATAAGTAAACTGTGCTCTGAAATGACAACAAAAATAAAGTGTGACAAATACATGAATCAATTTGTTATTTATTTTATCAAATGTATTGTGTACTGTACATAGTTGCATGTGCTATATGTTTGTATAACTGGCAGCATGGAAGGCTTATTTAAATAGCATTCTGATAGTTATGAGAATAGTGCATCGGGCTGTGTCACTTGAGGCTTATACTGTAAGTAAGTGTAGAAAACTTTTAGCTCCATTATAGTTTTATAGGACAAGCATCATATTCACAGTCCTCTTTTAACTGAGATGTCACTGTTTGGCTGCTGGCTATAATTTCTTCCACTTTCAGATCTTTTAAATAATAGTTTCCGTGTGCTTAGAGAAAGAATTATGCCATGTCTGAGTTTGTTAATTACTAAGATCCTGCTTATGCTTGGGAAGGGCCTGACTATTCTAAGTCTATTACCATTTGAGGCGCTTTATAGAATGTCTCTTATTGGGTGGCGTCAACAGTTAGATGTGTTAATTTTGATGCAAATAAATAAAATCTAAAATTCTCTCTTCTCTGGGTGGTGGGCCTGGAGAAGATGAGGGACGAAGTTCCTATCTATGAAGTGTGTAGTGGTTGCAAAAGGCTTAAAAACACCTTCAGATATTAAAATTCTGGCTAGCATTTTACCTTACAGGTACATATTTCTCATTGCTAAGGTAAATGGTAAAGCAAGAACAGGCAACTTACTTGGCCAAGCCTCCAGTTTCCCAAGCAACTTGAACTTTACTGTGAAACAAAGGTTTTCAAAGTCAGTCCCTTATAAGGAGACAGAAGATAGAAACCACATTCTGGGGTGGGGGTGGGGGATGTGACTCAAGATAAGAACAGTTCTTGAAAAGGATTTCCCCCTGGTTTCTTTCTGCTCATTTCCCCCTCCAAAATATCTTGCTCATGGGAACACTCTTTAATTCTCATGTTCATACCATGAGCACTTTCTTGTTAGATAATAACAAACCCAATACATCGACAGAGTACCACTTAATGTAAATTCATATGCAGAAGCACAAACAATAACTAAAGATTGCAGGCCAATTTCTCATGAGAGCTGCTAATTCAGGAGAGGGCTTGACAAGGGAGTGTTCTCTACCGGTTTTTACTTGTGTAAACATGCTTAGAGTTACCTGTTCTTAATACCCGCAGACCAAGGTCTCACATGCTGCTGTGACTTCTCTTACCAGATTACATGGTCTTCATTTTAATATAAATCTGTCCTTTCTTCTAGGAAGTCTGTCTTAACAATGTGTTTGAGGTAGTATCTCTTCATAGGAAAGTTTAAAACAAAGAAATAATATTCCAATGGAAAGCTATGAAAACGAAATATCGTGAGTGTTGTTGATAGATGAAGATAACAGAATGTTTAATGAATGCCTCTTCATCCCACTGCTGAGAGTTATATGAAATCATTTGATTGAATTTGCTGATACAATATATGTGGCAGGAAAGGGATGGTTATCTCATAGGGGTGAGGTATGTGGAAAAAAGGGCTTTGTTACTGTATTAATAAAAATTCTCACTCTAAAGTCCTTTCCTTCTAGTCTCACAAGCAGAATGCCTAAGATAAGGCCATGGTCTTTTAAAGGAGTAGTTAAAATAGAAATTTCTTTCTTTATGAGAATATAACAATAATCTCTTACAGAATTGTTGAACATATGAAGTAAAATAACTCACATTATATATGTAAAGTACATATATATGTATATATATTCACTGCTGTTATTACTACCACAATTAACATTCTTTTATGCGCCATATGCTTCTACATTTTCTGCCAAGATCTGAAGAAATTTCTGGTCAAAGTTCACCTTCTCTGAAGTGATGGTTCTTTGTTTTCATTGTGAACTGCTTAATTTTGGAAGTATTTATGAAAGGACTGTACACTTGGTCCTCAGCTTGTGGCCCTTTGAGCAGTAGGGCCTATTGAGAGGTCTTTAGATTAATAAAGTCATACCCTTAAAAGGGATGGTGACATTCCAGCCCTTCTTCTTCCTCCTTTTCACCTCTTGACCATGAAGTGAAGAGTTTTGTTCTATCTTGGGCTCATTCCATGATACATTGCCTTAGTAAATAGGCCCCAAAGCAATGGAGCCAATCAACAGTGGACTGAACCCTCCATACATGTGAGCCACAACAAAACTCTTTTTCTTATAAGTTTATTCATTTCAGGCATTTGTAATGGTGACAGAGAGCTAATATATGCATTATACACAGCTGGTACATACACCACACATACATGCACACACTATAAATTGATTTGAGTCATTTGCTCAGTTGACATAGGGGTGCCTCTGTGTCTAATTGACTAATGTAGTGTTCTATTTTTTTTTTTTCATTTCACTAGGTGATATAAAACCAATGTGGAATAACTTGAACCCTAATAAGCTATGTTCCATACTGTGACAACCTGAATCTTTATCATCATCATCATCATCATCATCATCATCATAATTAATTAATTAATTTAGAGTTTGGTAGCAGACCAAATAAAGCATGGTGCCTTCTGTTATTCAGTGGTCAGAAAAGACATTCTTAGACCCAAAATGATTAGTGACAGGATGAGTGTGGTGGAAGGAATGGTCTCATTAAGTGTCAACTGAGTACTGTAGGACCAGGCTGGCAAGATGGGGGCAGAGGAGAGGAGTGTGGGAGAGCAGTTTTGCCAAGGGCAGTTGAGTGGTTGGTGCATCACTAAGATTCTCCAGCAAGCTGAGCAAGCTGCCTGTAGCTCCCTGTCTCAGGGGTCAGTTGTCAATGGAGGTGAGATGTCAGAACTGGTTTGTAAGAGTATACATTTAAAACATTTTTGTTTTGGCCAGCCCAATCTCTTCTAATCCAACTTCTATATTATCCCACACCCTTCATCAATTCAGTGACATGTCTTTCTTCTTAGTTTTAGCTTTTTTTCTGGAAAGTGAAGTTAAAACAGAAAGGAAATAGAAAACACCAAGAAGGAGAAAGAAAGAAAGAAAGAAAGAAAGAAAGAAAGAAAGAAAGAAAGAAACAAGCAAACAAACCAGCTTTGTTTCTGCTGGTTGGAGCTTTGGGTCCCTCTGTCCTGCCTTCCTCATGTTTACTAAGTGCATACATCAGAGCTTTTGAAATGAAGCCTAGGAATGCTTACTGCCTTTGTATTTTTTCTTCTCTGAAGAAGTGATCATCTCCTCCAACTGCCTGTGGAAATGGTATACTTAAAAAAATTCCTTGTCTTCATATATAGTTGGATATAGAAAGTTACTCTTAGAACAATTTTCTTTTACACTTAATAGAAAACTCCCAAGTGATTGCGTGTAGTTATGTAATGAGAAGAAACTGATAGTCTAAGGGGGAAGGGTCACAGGACTCTTTTGGCTTTAGAAAAGGCAAGCAGCCTTGTGCTGGAATGCAGCATGTTTTGGACATTCAGTTGGAATTCGAGGGATAAGTTAGGAAAATAAAACAGACGTGAAGGTGTTTATACCTCAGACTGGCAAAGTGGTCAGGTCTCTGATATTCCCAAAGGGATTAGGAAAGTTCATACTGGAGAACCTGAGTGATTACTTGGGCTAACGCCCAATAATTGCAGCAGAACATTTACACCAGATTCCCAGCGTGCATTCCTGTGACAAATGAGTTTTAATTGGCACGGAGAACAGATACGAGGTGTTTTTCAGCTGCTGGAGAGAGATCTATTACTCTTATCTGGGATCTAACATACTGCAGGTGTGCTCATGGCACCCACACAGTGGGAAGCTGAAAAAGAAAGCATTTCTGAATTGGCCATTGCAATGTCCTTGTCTCTCTCCTTCCCCACCATGTGAATTCCATGCTAGCAGAGGCTTTGACTCTCTTGAATCCCAGGTTTTAGCATGTGCCTAGCTCCTAAGGAATACTCAGTAAATTACATGTTTTACATTATGAAATGGGCACATTTAAACTTTGGGTAACATTGAAGTCATTTAATTACAGAGTTAGAATTTAGAGACACCTATTGGACTTTCAGCTTGAATGCATCAAGATTAAACTCGATAGCAAAACTTGGAAGCGCCTTACCCTTGGGTTCAAAGATCTATTATACAGTGTCTCCATATAGGGAGATAGAACTTGGCAATGTCTTATATGAAAAATGTAGTTGATCATACATAACACAAGGCAGATCAGCAGTGAGCTAAAACTAGAATAAAAATTCCATACAGCAGAAGGCTGTATTACTAAAGATAGAGCTAAATGAAGACTAGCCAGGACAATGACAGAACTCAGAAAGTCAAGGATAACTGGTGACATTGAAGATATTTTGGGGTGATCCCAATAAAGATTTAGTAAAATTTAAAGTATCTGAGTACCCATTTGTTTGGAAGAAGTATTTATTTGTTTTCTGGTATAAGGAATCAAGCCTAGGGCAAATGGGTGACTATTTTAAAAAAAAATATTATCTCACTGTAAAGGATTTCTAAATTTGTCTGAGTAGTGTTGAACCTACTGATGAGTGAGGCTTCTGTATGTGGGTGTGCTTACCAGCAGGCCACAGTAGGGATTTGCAAAGGTTGCAGTGCCTAGTTGAATTTGAGAATCTTTAAGATGTTTAGAGTTAAGCTGTTTGGGCATGTAGAGCTACCCTGGAGGCTGGGATGCTTCTCTGATCTCAGACTCAGACTTGACATTGGAAGTCTTACCCTGGACACATATTAATTTAGAGTATTTTTGACTACGTGGTCTGTTCTGTTATATTTTAATAGTATAACTCAGAGCACTTGTAATTGAATAAATGAGAATAGTTATTCATTGATCAAGTGCTTCCCCTACACCAACTTTGCATACTGACATATTTCTAGAAATCAAGATAGAAGGATACACAACTTTCATCCTCTGCCCTCAGAAAACTTATAGGTATAGTGTGTCCCGAGGATCAATATTTTATCTAGAGCTCTGCTCTCAGAGTTTGATGTGTGATTTGTATGTTATTGATTTTCTAACTGGGCAGGCATTTCCTTGGAGGCAAGAATAGATTCTTATTATAGTTTAACTTCAGCACAGTGTCAAAGTACAATGGTTGGCATAATCATAGTTGTTCAGTCAATCTGCATGGATCACAGCCCTACAAATGTACCGAGAATCAGAACACAGCCTGTGAAAGTCCAGTAGAGGCACAGTGGCTTGAAAACTGAAGCAACCTTAAGAAAACTTCATCTGGGACTTGAGGAGGAGTACAGGACTGAAGTAGAAGATGAGGAGCAGAAAAATCCAGACTGGCTTCCTGGATGATGAAATATCAGCCATAGAGCCTTAGATAAGCCATGACAAGATCATGAGTTGTGGCAGATAGACATTGTGGGTCTTACTTGCCTCAGAAACCACTTAGTTGAATATACTATTCAGTAGCATGTCGCACACACACAACAGTGGGTTGTGCAAATGTTAGAATGTCCAGGGTTTGAAATATCCAGAAAAGGGCATAGAAAATACTTGCAGAGATAGGTTTAGCTAATCTCAGTAGGGGTAGTCTCTGTAGTCTCTGTAGCAGTCTCCAGATTGTAAATATTCTGGGGAGGGAAGCTACAATGGACATTTTCTGTACATACTGTCAGCATCCACACTCCGACTCCCCAAAGAGGGTTTTGCCATCCCTCTGAGCCTCACCTGGAAAGGCTTGGTCACTTCCACAGGGTTCCTTGACTTGGCAACACCCACGTCAACAGCACACACTCACTCAGGACTTTATTCACAGAGGGTTTCATCCCCTCCCCATACTCCACTTCTTAAAGGTTGCACTTCTCTTTGCACTGCCAACTTACAAAGACTCTCCAATACACACTCTTGGGAGGAAGACCACACTTAAACCATAGTACACAGCATTTGAGTCCAACAAATGTTTTCTGTGTGATTATTGATGTGTCTAAGAAAAAAAAGATCCTGCTATGAGGATTTCTGTATAAGTCTGAAGTTAGACAGCTTTATATTTGAGAAGAAGAGATAGAAACTTATTTGTAATATAGTGAATTTAATGAATTAGTCAAAATCTATACTGAATTATAGCTACCGGTCTAGATTTTGGAGGTAGGACAAAGTTTTTAATTTGTTTGTTAAGAAGCAGAGGTTGTAGGCAATAGAGAATGCTTATGAAGAGTGTTTAAAATGAAGATTGTATAAAGCAAGGTGGCAATGAAATAAAAACCTCAGAAAAACATCTTTACAGGCTGGGTACATAGCAACTACCCTACACATGGGCTTAGGAAAAGAGAAGAGCCGTGGTAGTACTTGGTTTTAGCATAATGTAAGGAAACATACATTGAAGAAGAGATGGGAGGAAAAGAATTTTCTACATCATCCTTCATCCAACTCAAAGAAACACAGCACAGAGAAAGATGCTTCCTAACTTGGGGAAGGAGAGGAGTTAAATCCAGGCTTTAGAGTTGAGTTCTGGTACCAAGTTTACCATGGGAAAATCTCAGTGCAGGCAGAGCCTATGACCTCTGTCACTAGGTAAGAGTATATAGATCAGGCCTGTGTTAGCATAGCAATCAAAGGACTCCTCCCTCCGAACCAGAACAGGGAAAGAGACACAAAGCGTTGTCTTATTATTCTCCTAAGCCAGTGAAAGCCAATACCAAGCAAATACTATTAGTTTCAGGACCCAGGTCAGTGCACAAGAATGGAGCCTGTGTCCACCCACTCCCATCTTATCCCCAGTGCCAACTACAATGGTCCAAGTTGAACAAATATGTTATAGTCAGAGTCACTCATAACAGGTTTCAGGGCCACTGGTTCATTTTAGCAGCTGGTAGCCCACAGTATCAAGTGTCTTAATCTTGCATCATTTCTGCATTGCATTGGATTAACTAGGTTGTGAGTACCAGAAGCAACAAAACATGCTAGTCACATGACTGTCTGTCTCATCCTGCTCCCAACCCCAGGCAGTATGAAAGTGAGAGAATTATTGTCCCCTGAGAGAAGGAAATGGGTGTCAAGTTGTTGCTTTGGAGCTCAGGACTAGACTTTCCACAGTAAGGTAAAGTGCTGGGCAGAGACCCTTGGCTTCTAAACACAGGTTATTGGCTGTGGACTAAACACCCAGATCCACTCAAGACTAAGAGTGTATCTTATCAAGCGGCATTATGACTGCCCAGCTTTTTTTTTTTTTTTCAGACCATTCTGAATAGCACTTCAGCTGCAGAATTGAGGTCAGGAATGGAATGAGTAATTTCAGATGTGAAATCGTGACTATGCGCCAATCATGGACTGACAGTAAACCTGAACCTAGAGTGTCATCTAGTGCTCAAACAGAAGCAATGACCAGGGTCAGATTTACACCTTCTGGAAGGATGGGCACACACAAAGCCAGATTATAAAGACTGGAACATTAAGGAATCGATTCCTTTTACTTGCAGACATCGTTACTCTTCAAAAGCTGTTTAAAACTTTCAGGACATTTGGCCTCACCTAAGATAAGACACCAGAGACCACATAGCAACTTATACATGCAAACTCTTGGAAAAGAGAAGTCGACATAGTTATTTTTAGGAAACTCAGTGAGGTTCAAGACAACTCAGAGAAAATAGTTCAGCATTTTACCAGCAAAGCAGAGTGAACAAAGTAACCAAACTGAAACAGAAACACTTGAGCTAAAAACGTATTTTCAGTAAAGTGAAAAATTGTATGGAAAGCATCAATAACAGAACAGATCCAATAGCAGGAACAGCGGCGGTCTGTTTGAAAATACACAGAGGTGCCGGGCGGTGGTGGCGCACGCCTTTAATCCCAGCACTTGGGAGGCAGAGGCAGGCGGATCTTTGTGAGTTCGAGGCCAGCCTGGTCTACAAAGTGAGTCCAGGACAGCCAAGGATACACAGAGAAACCCTGTCTAGAAAAAACCAAAAAAAAAAAAAAATACACAGAGGAGAAAGCAGTGAAGATGAAAGAAGAAAGCTTATATGAACTTTGGGATAACTTTGAAACAGCTATTCAGGTAATGTTGACCCAAGTGGCACTTGATGCTACAGTGGTAGAAAGACTGTTTGAAAAGTTTACATCTGAAAATTTCCCAAACTTAGAAGTGGCTACAAGTATTTATATATAAGAAGATCAAAGGGCACAAGTCAGATTCAACTAATACTAATACTAAGCCAAGATACCTCACAATTAAGATCTGAAAGATTACCAACCAAGAGAAGATGATCAGCTGAGAAGGAGAAAATATACTATCCCTGTCACCTGGCAGCACATTTCTTCACCAAAACATGAAAGGTTAGGGCATAGTATGAACATTTATTTATAGTGCTGAAGGGAACAAATCAAAATAATAAAACAAAGCAAAACCTCTGTCAGTCAAGAATATTATACTTGGAAATGCTTTCTTTTACAAATGAAGGAAAGATAAAATTCGGAAGAAAATCTGAGACAATGTCTCACTTCTACAGTTGTCTCAATAACAAATGCTAAACGAGGTTCTTTGATTCAGAAAAAAACTGCTCGTGAGTAAGAAGAAAACATTAACAGGTATGAAATGCCCTGGTAAGAGTAACGAAGCAGAAAAAGTTTACATATATTAATACTTTATGATGTTGCACAATGTGAAAACCATAGCTTCAGTAATAAAAGCTGAAACAATTAAAAATAGTAATGAAATTAGTGTATTAACACTTGGGCGATGAGAAAACATGTAAAATTAGAGAAATTTAAACTGCTCTGAATAATGGATTATATGTGCAGATTTTTTTTTACTATTTCTTTTTTGGTTGTTTTGTTTTGTTTTTGAGACAGGGTTTCTCTGTGTAACAGCTCTGGTTGTCCTGGACTCACTTTGTAGATCAGGCTGGCCTTGAACTCACAGAGATCCACCTGCCTTTTCCTCCCAAGTGCTGGGATTAAAGGCATGTGCCACCACGCCCGGCTCCTTTTTGTTTCTTTGCCTGTCTTTATACTGTTAAGGTACTATCATTTCAACTTAGCTTCTTATAATCACTGTTTTAAAAGTCAGCTTCATTGTAATTACAACTGATAACAAACCACAGAGGGAATAAGACACATTTTGGAGGTGTCTGGCACTCACAGTGAGCTGACGCAGGGTGGAGAGGAAAGATGGGAACTCCCAGCAGCTGCCAGAGCCAGTTTACTCTAGAGACATTTCCCTCTTTACCCTGTAGCAGAATCAGCTGCTTTTTACCTCTACTTGGTGAAGCTAAATAAAAACAAACAAATAAACAAATGAGTTTGAACTAAAAATCTGTCCCCTGGAAAGTCTCTCACCCATCCTTTGCCTTTGGGTTTGGACTCGATTGAGCCATTTGAGGATTTTTTGAACCATTTGGAGCAATTGCCATTTGGTGGCTGGCTTTGTCTTTCTGTTGAGCAGTATCGGCTATTATTGTAAAATAGAGAAACATGGTGGTAGAACAGAGGGCCTCTAATTTATTTGACACCCGAGCATGACTCAAAGTCATGGACTGTGGCCAGGGGCTTCAGGGAGCCATGGTTAGATTCCTATCTTTTAGGCTTGTCTTTTCCCTGCTGCGCCCTGTGAATAAGGGGCCTGTCAGCTCCAGGAGGGAAGAAAGATTGATAGTCTAGAGTAATAGGTGTCTTATAGTTTGAGGTCCATATCTAACAATAATGCCATTTGTAGGACAGTCCTTGTCAATTTGGAGGTTCTCCTGAAAAAAGTTGGGGTTCTGTTGAACTACTTGGGGCATCTGCCATGTGATGAGAAAGGTCTGGGACTCTCCCGAGCCATTGGGCTCTGCTGAACCATTTGGAAGAGAGAAATCAGGGTGTTGAGATCTGTCATGATTTAGGTAGCCATGGAAATACCAAGTGTTTACTAGTTTGGTACTCACTAGGGAGAACTAAAACTTACCAGTGTTTTATATGCTTGAGATGATTTCTAAGAGAGTAATGAGGCAAAACCCACTCTCTAGCCCTGGAGCTAGTGAAGAGAAAACTATGGCTGTTTTGGAATTAAATCTCTCGTCCCCATGAGAAATCATTCCATTCACTTAGAGATTGATAAAAGAGAAAGCTCTTTTATAGAGCCTGTCTTCATCCCTGGCTACTGCTTACAGAGAGTCTGCGGGGAACAGATTTTACTAACTTATTTACACCTTAGGCTTCTTCATTCCACATATGCTGTCATCCTTAAATAATCTCTTTTAGGTCCTGGCAGGGGTTATACTTTGAACAATTTAAAAAGAGACAAGAGGGTATAAGTCCGTCCACTTGGGCAGATGGGAGGTTTACACAGCAAAGATATTACCAGGATTATTTCTTAAGTACACCGGCGTTGTTCTTTTCCAATAGTTACCCAGGCTCATCTTGCCCGTCCAGCACAGGGAAGTTCATTGCAGACCAGAACTTAATGGTTGTTGTGACCCTGAGATGCCCCCTTGAACCATCCCCTAGAGGCAGGTTCTTTGATGTGGGGATAGGCCTAATGGTTGGTTGAAAGCCAGGGTTGTCTCCTTTTGTTATGGGAATGGAGCCTTATAGGAGGCCAATCATGGTGAAACACATTAGTGCCCTAGCATCCTAAAGCTCTGCTTACTTCTGACAGGCCTGATTAGAACACTACTTATCTTTAGTGTATTCTGTAGGCAGTGTTCCCTTGGCTAAATTCCATTTTTCTGTGACTTAATGACTCCTAAACAAAACAACTGGGAAAGTCTTTATAGCATCGACTTTAGTACTTCCAGTTTCTTCTGTATCAGGCAGGATCACTTCAGTTTTGCATTTTTTTTTGAACTCATTGTGCATTGTTAATCTTGGTTGACATACCTTAAAACAAGTAAGTATTCATGTGAATTAATGCATTTTGGGGTGATTTTGAACTTTACAAGAGCAATTATTTGTCTATATTTTTTAAAATTAAAATCCAAGGATTCAAAAAAGTTTGAGAAAAAGAAACTAGTTCTAGACTTTACCTCTGGCAGGGTTATCAGAAATTAGTTGAAATGTTAATTTTAAGCTCACTTAAAGAGATTTGAAGATGTGATGGGAAGTGCTGGCACACACCCTTAAAATCTAGCACTTGGGTGGCAGGCAGGTGGATCTCTGAGACCAGCCTGGTCTACACAGTGACTTCCAGGACAGTGACAGGTACATAGAAAAACCCTGTCTTGAAAAAAAAAATTGAGGGTGTTGCTTTAAAATATTAATTATGGAAACTCAGGTCGAAGGAAAATATCTAGTTACAGAACTTAGAAGGAATAACCTAAAGATAGGTAAACACATATTTTTATTAAGTGCTCAAAATATCTGAATTGCTTTTGCTAGACTAACTTAAAATGCTAAAATTAAAAGATTAGTTTCATGGTTGACCTGTACATAGACATAAGCTGTCGCCTTGGTCCATTTAGAATGTACACATATTGGCAATACTGAGATGGCCTTTTGCTTGGAAATAGTTGCTAAGAGATAATACACCATGTCGTAAATAATATATGTCACTATTTACATATGTTGCTAGGGCTCCATTTCCCTGGTTGTTGATATGGAAATTTGAAAACAGAAAGGTTGAGGATCATTTAGAATGAAAAGGCGTGTTAGAGGAGGACAGACACATTTGGTGCCTGGAGGTCCTATGACCTGCAGCTTCTGCCAAGACACATTGGAAGAGAGTAATTGATAGAGGAGAGGTATTTAAGTCTGGGCTTCGGAAGTTGGAGCAGAAACTACAGAGTCCTTATTTTCAAAGTTAGGAAGTGGTTCTGGCAGTTTTATTTGGAAAATAGATGGAAAAAAATCTCATGCTTAAATGAGTTCTTCATTCTACTGTGAGAATGTCTTCAGAGCACAGAGATTTACACTGGTTCCAACAGATTTTTTTTTTTTCTGACTTAGCACGATTTTGCATCTCTATTCACATACTAAAGGAAGGAAGTCCCCAAAAGTTAAGGCGCTGGCTGAGAAAAGTTTAATTTGCAAGTCAATAGTGGGGATAGCTGAGTCAATGGTGGGGATAGCTGAGTCAATGGTGGGGATAGCTGAGTCAATGGTGGGGATAGCTGAGTCAATGGTGAGTTAGCAGGGGTTTGATTACTTTGCTTATCAGTGCTCTTAGCTAAGGCAAGCTACTTAATGCTGATAAGACATCTCTTTCTTTAAAAATTCATTTTTGTGTTTATAAGTCTTACTCTGCTCTGTTGTGGTAAAAATATATAATTCATAAGAAAGTAATATTAGATTTAGAGAATATGGGCATTGGATCATTAAGTTCAATATTCATATTTATGGGTAAGATGTTCCTATATAGTGTATAATGTAAATGACAATTCCATTGCCAACTTACTACACAAAGAACTATAGGCAACTAGGAATGGTGAGTGTGGGAGAAAGTTTTCCCTAGGAAAGAGCACATCAATTGGATCAATACTAAATGGTCAACCCTAAAAACATTCATACAAGTAACATTATACAGATTGAACAAGTTGACTTTCCATGAATTTGAAAGAGAGAAAGGAAGGGTTCGTGGGATGGGTAGGAAGTAGGAAAGGGAAGGGGAAAATAATGTAATTATATTATAATGTCAAAAAATAAATGAAATCACTTTTTAAAGCTTGATTTTTGTTCCCCCTCCTGCCCTTTGATAAAAGACCATGAACTCCGTTCTTCATCCTCACCTGAACATTTCTTCAGTTTTTCCATTTTGTTCAAATAGTTATATTTCCTTGGATATTGAGATTTGTTTTTTGAAAAACTTGGTGTCTCAACAGACTATGCTTAACTAAGTATTTTGTATATATAACACTGTGATACCATTCCATCTTACTTTTTTAGGATTCTGGGCTTGTCCAGATGGTACATGAGCTATATGTAAACTTATGCTTACTAAAAATGAAAAAAATGCAAAGTTTAGCTAATGTGAGTCTGCTGTATAAAATGTGCTCTGATTGCTTTTAATGTTTGGGAAAGATGTTTTTGGAGAATAAAAATCAGAGACTCAGAGGGAGGAAGGGGAGGAGAGAGAGAGGGGGTATGTCTTACAGATGAGCAAAACTTGAATGGCCAGTTGAAATCTAACAAACTGTTTTATAAAATTCAGTTTCTGCAAATGCTTTCTCTCTGGTTCATGCCATCTGACTTTGATTATTATTCCTTAAGGCTAGCTAATATCTCAATATTTCTGACCTGTTGGTTTTAAAATGTGACTGTGTTTGTGTATCTTGAGTACACATCTCATTGTGAGTGTTATTTAGGAGATAACTGTTAATCAAACCAATTTTGTGAGTTATCATTTCTCCACACTGTGTAAACTTCATCCAGTTACTCTTATTAAAAGGACCATTTCTTTAAACTGTAGTCGTTTAGGTCTTAGTGCACGGTGGATGGGTTGTTCATATAAAAATAATCTGGATGCTTTTTAGGGTTCTTGTTTGTTGGGGATCATATGTATGCATCTCTCATAAATGGTTGCCAACCATATACTAAAAGAAAATGTTTTATTCTATGTGGTGAACTCTAGACAAGATTTTATGTTTTATTACAAATATTGTACATTTTCTACTGCTTGTATTTCAAATCATTGGCTACTTGAAGTATTTTAAAAGTCAAGCTTCATTTAAGTAAGAATCAGTCCACATTTGTCTTTAAGTAGCTACTTTATAAGCAACTGTTTTGAATTGATTTTAGTACCTTTGAGACCCTGTATATCTGATTAGGGTTAATCTCAAAGATGGGAGGAGAAAGATTACCAATCCAAATCATCATGGCCAAATTAATTAAAGCAAGCAATTAATTTAAAAACCATTTTTATTCATGTGCACTGGCTGCTTCCCTCTAAGGTGTGGTTCAAGTGGTCAGCCTTGGATGTGAAGAAGGGGGGGGCGAGGAGGTAGGGAGTTTCCAATTAGGGGATTTGGCAGGCAAAAGAGGTGGGATTACTAGAGCAGATTAAACATAACAAATTAGTCATAATTACCTCCTGAAACAAAGACATGATTGCAAGGTGATCATAAAAACAAGTAGTCATAACAAGGTAGCCATAACAACCCTTTTGAAACAAAGGTAGGGTTGCAAGATGGTTATTAACTTTTTGAAACAAAGACTGATGGCTATTCCTGGAACAGGTAGTACAGAACCATTAGTAGTTAAGTCTACTGGTTGAGCATAGTCCAATCCCTGAAAAACATAGATTTAATTATAAACAGGAAGGAACCTTGCTTGCTTTTACTACAAGATAGCTTTTAAGAATAAGATGGAGGCAAGCTAGGCTTTCATTAGAAGCATATAAAGCCATGAATCTAAACTTTATATATTTTACAAAATAACAAGTACAGTTGCTCAGCCCAATGTCTCTGAAGCAATCATATATGGATGAAAGAGAGACAACAGAACCTTCAGTCACCCAGAGTCAACCTAAGCAATGGCTACAATTGGCCAGAGTATGCATTGCTTCCCTTTGACCATAGAACAGGCTGAATATCCTAAGCTAACTCCACCAGGCATATGACTATACAAGAAACCATATTATAGCACCTGCACAAGAAAGAGACAACTCATGGGCATTGTGGTTAATGGAGAACTAACCAGGAATGACTTCTCATCTCCACATCAGAGACAATTTTGCTCTTAAAAACAAACAAACAATCAAACAAACAAATGGAACAACAAAAAACTCTAGCACAGATGAAGAAATCTTTTCTTTTTTTTTTATAAGTTCTTTATTTTTTTTTCTTCAAGTTACATCTCAGTCACAAACCCTTCCCTATTCCCCCTTCCTGTCCCACCCTTCCACCCTCTTCCCCCCACAACAGCTTCTCTTTTCATTCCACCAAATGGTTCTTTCTCTTATAACAGTAAATTCTATACAAAACAGCAGAATTAAATATGCCACATTTATGAGAGTTAAATGGCCCAGTATACCTTCCCAATGTACAGTTCATACATATTTGGCCCCTGACTTTAACCTTCTACCTTCTAACCATCTCCATGAGTTTAAAGTTCTATAACTGACTTAGTTTTCATACTAACTTGCATCACTATTATAACCATCTTCTTAGATCTAGAATGCCCTCTTGATTCCTAAACAACTCAAAATTTAGCTATGAGACTCAAGCTGTCTATTCTTCAACCACCTCAGAGAGCTGAGAAGGATAAATATATCTGATTATATAGGAAGTGCAGGGCCTGCAGCTTCCAATACTAAGAAATGACAAACCAGTGACTACCTGGACAGTTCCCATTTTCTCTCCATACATTCCAGCATCAGTCTTCAGCCTTTTGGTCCTGTTTCTCTGACAGACATTTATTGTAGAGCAGGGATTATGAAGGACTAACCTACCCTGTCTTGGCAGAGCTAGGCTGTCGACTTCCCTGCTACAAAGTTTTGTCCTTTTTGGACAGCAGTCTGTCTGCAGTTGAAGCAAGGAGTTTTTACATGCCAAGAGATAGGCTTGCCACTAATTCAACCATCTCACACTGGAGATTCTTCGATGCTTTTCTTCTACTTGGAGTAGAATAGGGGGTGCTGACAGGAGCTAATATGTCACGATATCAAAAAAAAAATCTTAATTTAAGACCACATCTTTGAATGCCATATTCTGCAGATCTCTTGGGGTTTTTGAAGATGCCCTATCTATCTCTTGTATTTAGATAAGCAAATGTTGCTTGTCTCTTAACAACTTGATTACTGAGTAGCTTAGAGAATATCTGTGATAGACTGTCATAGTAGCAAACAAGGTGACATGCATGCATGACTAGGAGTTTGTTTTTCTTAACTATCCTAAACAGTTTAAGACGGTTGGTATCAAGAGGCCAGAGCTTCACATTTCATTTTTAAGTATCTCTAGGTAAGATACCATTAGGAAGCGTTACCTTTAATTTTGTATCAATATACAAAGATCTATTCAAATGTGACTAAATATACTCTTAATTTTGTATCAATATACAAAGATCAATGCCTATGCGGCCCAATACAATCTTAATATTGCATCCATATACAAGGGTCAATACCATTGTGGCCAACTACAATCTTAATTTTGTATCAATATACAAATATCAATACCAATGTAGACCAATACAATCTTATTTTTGCACAATAAACAATGGTCAATACCACTTTAGCCAAATATACTACTAATTTTGTATCAATATACAAAGGTAAAAGGGCATATTCAATAATGTGACCCTTCTTCTTGATCCCTCCTGTGCTGTCTATGTCTCAATTTTTCTCAAGTCCATGCATTCCTACATAGGAGATAAAGAAGGATACAGAAAAGGGAAAGAAGGGATACCCTGGGTCTAACCTCCAAAACCCATTAAACAGGACCATTAACAACTTGTAATCTCTTCCCCTAAATAACAGAGTTTTCAGTTGTCCTTCAAATAACCGAAAAAGGGGGGGGGGTGGAGAAACACCCTCCCCACCCTCTGGGTATGGGACGTTGCTCTCTTAAAATGACTTCCTGCTGATTTGAGTCGTAGTAAACCTGTTTGGGGCCCAAACCAAAATGGAAAAATGGTTAAAAATGTTAATACAATCCTTTTATGTTCAGTCCTTCTGTTCTCAGCTGTTTAGATGTCCTAAGGAGTTTGTAGGCAGAAGCTGAACTTCCAGGCTTTACTGAAGTTCTGGCTGGGGCATTGTGTAGAGTTGAACGGTCTTAGCGATATTGAGTTGTTGTGGTTGTAGGCTTTTGATGGAGACAGCTATTGAGGGAGTCTGTCAGGCTGAATCATCTGGGACACTCGTCTTCTTTTGGTGTCTGATTCTGATTTCTGCTGAGGTTTCCGTTGTCCAGTTGTCCCTGGGTTCCTTGAATGGATGCTTTGATTCTCCTGGAAAGATAAGAACAGAGCCCTGCCCTAATCCTCACTCAGGGACAATCGCCCTCTTTTTTTTTTGGGGGGGGGGTAGGTAATATTTCTCCTGAAGCAAATTTGGTTTTTGACCATATATAAAGTGTTATCTTTCAATCTGGTTTAAAGAAGAAATTATTTTGTTATTTTGGAGCTAAACCAGCTTTAGTGTATTTATTTTGAGGTCTCGAAGGATAATTTGTTTGTGTTGTGTGGGCCTTTTGTAAGTAGCTTTTAAACTTAAATCTTTCCAAATCCTATGTGTGTGTCTCCGCATTCTAATTATTGGGATCAGAGACCTGTGGTTCCCATCTGAGGGGATTAAAGATGTGTTCCACCAATCCTGGATCGAAATTTTTCTTTATTTAGAGTTTGTTTTGTATCAGGCTGACCTTGAGCTCTGAGATCTGCCTGTTTCTGTCTCTAGTGTGTTGGGGTTAAGGGTGTACTCTTCTTGAATGATGGGATTAAGGGTGTGTACCCTCACCACCCTTTTCCGTGTAACTCTAGAATTTATAAGTCCACTAACTCTATGGTGCTCCTACTGTCTCTGCTGAGGTTAAAGGCATGGGTTAACACCACATTTCTCCTGTATTTTACCTTAGCTCTACGTTTTTTCGACACATGGAGGTTCATAAAACCAGGTTGAACGGCTGTGTCCTTTATTTTATTTACAGTGTTTTAACGTTGTTACCTGCTTTTTTTTTAATTAGTAAATTTATTTGTTTGTTGCTACAGGTTACATCCTTGACATATTGTCCTCTTTTCCCGCTTCCCAGCCCCACCCTCCCATGCTCTACTCCCTGACCCTTTCATCTTGATCCTCTGGGGTGGAGTGTCCCTGCATACCAGTCTCTCACCACAGATCAGGAGTCATATGAGGGCTGAGAGCCTCTTCATACACCGGGGGCCTATGAGGCAGTATGGCCAGTGAAAGGTGTCTCCTTGCTACTGGGGGAAAACTAAAAAAAAAAAAAAACCAACAGACACACAAACCCACAAAAACAAAGAACAAGAACAAAAAAGAGAGGAAAAAGAAAGAGAAAAAAAGAGGGAAAGGAAAAAGAAAAGGAAATGAAATAAAAGAAAAAAAAATTATGTCCATGTTCCTTTTGGTGTGTTGGTTGTAGTACAGATATCCTGTACGATTTAGCTAAACTCCTACTATAAGTGAATAGATGCCTTGTGCATCCTTCTGAGTCTGGGTTAGCTCACTCAGGATGAGCTTCTCTAGATCCATCCATTTGGTAGCAAATTGCATGATTTCATTGTTTCTTATAGCTGAGTAATATTCCATTGTATAGATAGATGTACCACAATTTTTTAATCCATTCTTCAGTTGAGGGACATCTGGGTTGTTTCCAGTTTCTAGCTATTACAAATAAGGCTGCTATGAACATAGAAGAGGAGACTTCCCTATGTCTCCGTGATGTGTCCTTTGGGTGTATACCCAGAAGTGGTATGGCTGGGTCCTGAGGCAAAGTTATTCCAAGGTTTCTAAGATATCTCCAGACAGACCTCCATAGTGGTTGCACAAGTCTGTACTCCCACCAGCAATGGAGGAGGGTTCCCCTTTCTCCACACCCTCGCCAGCATGTGCTGTCATTTGAGCTCTTTATCTTAGCTATTCTGACAGGTGTGAGATGGAATCTCAGGGTCGTCTTGAGTTGCATTTTCTGATGATTAAGGATGTTGAACATTTCTTCAGGTGTCTCTCAGCCCTTAGGGATTCCTTCTTTGTGAATTCTCTATTTAGCTCCGTCTCCCATTTTTTGATTGGATTATTTGGTTTCTTGGCATTTAGTTTCTTGAGTTCTTTGTAGATTTTAGATAATAGCCCTCTATCAGATGTGGGGTTGGTGATGATTTTCTCCCAGTCGGTAGGCTGCCGTTTTGTTCGAATGACAGTGTCTTTTGCCTTACAGAAGCTTTTCAGTTTCATGAGGTCCCATTTATTGATTGTTGATCTCAGGTCCTGAGCTGTTGGTGTTCTGTTCAGGAAGTTGTCACCTGTGCCAATGAGTTCGAGGGTTTCTCCTACTTTTTCTTCTATTATCTTTGGTGTGGCCGGCCTTATGTTAAGGTCTTTGATCCACTTGGAATTAAATTTTGTACAAGGTGATAGGTATGGGTCTAATTTCATTCTTTTACAAGTGGACATCCAGTTGGACCAGCACCATTTGTTGAAGATGCTGTCCTTCTTCCATTGTGCGTTTTTGGCTTCTTTGTCAAAGATTAGTTGGCCATAGGTGTGTGGGTCCATGTTTGGGTCTTCAATTCGATTCCATTGATCCACTGGTCTGTTTCTATACCAGTACCATGCTGTTTTTATTATTATTGCTCTGTAGTACAGCTTGAAATCTGGGATGGTGATACCTCTAGATGCTTTTTTATTGTACAGGATTGATTTAGCTATTCTGGGCTTTTTGTTGTTCCATATGAAGTTGAGTATAGCTTTTTCCAAGTCTATAAAGAATTGTGTTGGTATTTTGATAGGAATTGCATTGAATCTATATATTGCTTTTGGTAGAATAGCCATTTTTATTATGTTGATCCTACCTATGCATGAGCATGGGAGATCTTTCCATCTTCTAAATGCCTCTTCCATTTCTTTCTTCAGGGGCTTGAAGTTCTTGTTATATAGGTCCTTTACTTGCTTGGTTAGAGTTATCCCCAGGTATTTTATATTGTTTGTGGCTATTGTGAAGGGGGTTGTTTCCCTTATTTCTTTTTCGGTATGCTTGTTTGTTGTATAAAGAAGGGCTTCTGATATTTTTGAGTTAATTTTGTATCCAGCCACCTTGCTGAAGTTGTTTATCAGCTTAAGAGTTCTTTGGTGGAGTTTTTGGGGTCGCTTATGTATACTAACATATCATCTGCGAATAGGGATAATTTGACTTCTTCATTTCCAATGTTTATCCCTTTGATTTCCTTTAGTTGTCTTATTGCTCTAGCAAGAACTTCAAGTACTATATTGAAGAGATATGGTGAAAGTGGACATCCTTGTCTTGTCCCTGAGTTTAGAGGAAATGCTTCAAGCTTCTCTCCATTTAATTTGATGTTGGCCACTGGCTTGCTGTATATTGCCTTTATTATTTCTAGGTATGGTCCTTGTATGCCCGTTCTCTCCATGACTTTTAGCATGAAGCGTGTTGGATTTTGTCAAAAGCTTTTTCTGCATCTAGCGAGATTATCATGTGGTTTTTTACTTTCATTTTGTTTATATGGTGAATGATGTTGATAGACTTTCATATGTTGAACCATCCCTGCATCCCTGGGATGAAGCCTACTTGATCATGGTGTATGATATTTTGATGTGTTCTTGAATTCGGTTTGCTAGTATTTTATTAAGTATCTTTGCATCTATGTTCATGAGGGAGATTGGTCTGAAGTTCTCTTTCTTTGTTGGGTCTTTGTGTGGTTTAGGAATCAGAGTGACAGTTGCCTCATAGAATGAGTTTGGCAGTGTTCTTTCTGATTCTATGTGGCGGAAGAGTTTGAAGAGTAATGGTGTTAGCTCCTCTTTGAAAGTCCGGTAGAATTCCATGCTAAAGCCATCTGACCCTGGGCTTTTTTTGGTTGGGAGATTATTAATGACTGTTTCTATTTCCTTAGGGGTTATTGGGCTGTTTAAGCTGTTAATCTGATTTTGATTTAGTTTTGGTAGGTGGAATTTATCGAGGAAATTGTCCATTTCACTTAGGTTTTCAAATTTGGTGGAGTATAGATTTTTAATGTAGGACCCGAATATTTTCTGGATCTCCTTGATGTCTGTTGTTATTTCTCCCTTTTCATTTCTGATTTTGTTGATTTGGGTTCTTTCCCTTTGCCTTTTAGTTAATTTGGCTAGGGGTCTGTCTATTTTGTTGATTTTCTCAAAGAACCAACTCTTGGTTTCATTGATTCTTTGTATAGTTCTTTTTGATCCTAAGTTGTTGATTTCAGCCCTAAGTTTGATGATTTCCTGCCTTCTGCTCCTCCTGTGTGTGTTTGCTTCTTTTTTTTCCAATTCACCCAGCTTAGCTGTTAATTCACTAATATGAGCTGTCACAATTTTCTTTTTGAATGCACTTAGTGCTATGAACTTTCCTCGTAGCACAGCTTTTATTGTATCCCATAGGTTTGGGTATGTTGTGTCTTCATTGTCGTTGGATTTTAAGAAGTCTTTGATTTCCTTCTTTATTTCTTCCCTGACCCAGTGGTCATCCAGTAAGGAGCTGTTCAATTTCCATGTGTATGTAGGCTTTCTGTTGATTCTTTTGCTGTTGAAGACCAGCTTTATTCCGTGGTGGTCTGATAAGATACAAGGTGTTATTTCAACTTTCTTGTATCTATTGAGACTATCTTTATGTCCAACTATGTGGTCGATTTTGGAGAAGGTTCCATGGGATGCTGAGAAAAAGGTGTATTCCTTTGTGTTTGGGTGAAATGTTCTGTAGATTTCTGTTATGTCCATTTGTTTCATGATCTCTGTTAGACTCAATATTTCTCTGTTTGGCCTCAGTCTTGATGATCTGTCCATTGTTGTGAGTGGAGTGTTGATGTCTCCCACTACTAACGTGTTGTGATCGATGTGCGATTTAAGTTTTAGAAGTGTTTGTTTTACAAAAGTAGGTGCCTTTTTATTTGGGGCATAGATGTTCAGTATTGAGATTTCCTCTTGATGAATATTCCCTTTAATGAGTATATAATGCCCTTCTTTGTCTATTTTCATTAACTTCAGTTGGAAGTCTGTTTTGTTTGATATTAGGATGGCTACTCCAGCTTGCTTCCTGGGTCCATTTGCTTGGAAAACCTTTTCCCAGCCCTTTACTCTGAGGTAGTGTCTATCTTTGGTAGTGAGATGTGTTTCTTGTATGCAGCAAAGGGACGGGTCTTGCTTGCGGATCCACTCTGTAAATCTGTGTCTTTTTATTGGGGAGTTGAGACCATTGATGTTGATGGATATTAGTGACCTGTGGTTGTTGTTTCCCATTAGTTTGGTATAGGTGATGGTCCTGTGTCTCTTTTGGTTTAGTTGCTGAGGGGTTTTCTATTCCCTTTGTTTTCTTGGGTGCAGTTTTCTTCTCTGGGATGGAATTTTCCTTCTAGGATTTTCTGTAGGGCTGGGTTTGTGGGGAGGTATTGTTTAAATTTGATTTTGTCATGGAATATCTTGTTTTCTCCATCTATGTTGATACAGAGTTTTGCTGGGTATAGTAGTCTGGCTGGGCACCTATTATCTCTCAGGACTTGTAGGATATCTGTCCAGGCCCTTCTAGCTTTTAAAGTTTCTGAGGAGAAATCAGGTGTGATTCTGATGGGTCTGCCATTGTATGTGACTTGGCCTTTTTCTCTTACAGCTTTTAATATCCTTTCTTTGTTCTGTACATTTGGTGTTTCAATTATTATGTGGCGAGAGGAGTTTCTTTTCTGATCTAGTCTGTTCGGTGTTCTGTAAGCCTCTAGGATTTTTATTGGCATCTCTTTTTTCAGGTTTGGGAAGTTTTCTTCTATGACTTTGTTGAAGATATTTCCTGGACCTTGGAGTCGGGAGTCTTCTCTTTCCTCTATGCCTATGATTCTTAGGTTCCGTCTTTTCATTGAGTCCTTGATTTTTTGGATGTTGTGGGTGAGAGATTTTTTAGCCTTCTCATTTTCTTTGGATATTGTACTGATTTCTTCCATCGAATCTTCCATGCCTGAGATCCTGTCTTCCATCTCTTGCATCCTATTGTTGATACTCCTATCCGTAGTTCCTGTTCTCTTCCCTTGGTTCTCCACTTCCTCTTTTAACTCTGACTGTTTTTTTTTTTATTGTTTCTATTTCTATTTTCATGTCTTGTATGGTATTGTTCGTTTTGTACATTTCCTTCTCCAGCTTACTTGTTTTTGTCTGAAAATCTTTCATTGCTTTGTCTTTTTCCTGTTCAAGCTCTGTCACCTTGGCTTGGAGTTCTTTAATGTTATTGTTCATTGTTTTGGCTTGTAAAATTGTGGCTTCTTTGAATACCTTCATAGATTTAAGTTCTTCTTGAAGGGACTCTATCACTTTCCATAATGCAGAATTGTCATCGTTTTCCTGTGTTACTGTTGGTATGAGGTCATCCAAATTGGATGAGCTAGGATAGTTCTGCTTTGTTGGAGTCATATTTTCTTGATTTCTATTTTTTCTTGGACCTTTGGCCATGTGTGTATGTTTAGCTGTCTGTTCTTGTCGTTTTCTGTGTTTGGATCCACAGGGGATGCTTTGGTGAAGGAGTCGAATTGCTTGGCTATCTTTCCTTGCTTACAGGGTGATCACAGGGTCACTGTGGTTTTAATAGCCTGAATCGTTGTGAGCTGGTGTAGCCTATTCCCAGGTAGTGAGTAATGGTCTGGGATTGTTTCACTGCTCCCAGTTCAGACTTCTCTATTTTGCACACTGAGTGATCAGCCTTCAATGGTTCTGATGGTATGGACCTGTTTGCCCAGGCACAGATTTTGTGGGCTTTGTTTGTCATCACAGAGGCTGACAGGGCCCGGCTCCACACCTAATGTGTCTGGGTTTACCCAAATACAGCTATGGTCCCCTGGCTTCTGGTTACCCACTAGGCTTCTCCTCCACAGGCCTGGCTGCTTCCCTCCCTATCTGCTCCGCTGTGGGTGGGCGGAGCTTCAGCCCCTCACGCCTTCTGAACCGGCCTCCCCCCCTAGCTGCTTTGCCGTGGGTGGGCGGAGCTTCGGCTCCTCCCACCATCAGAGCCGGCCTCCCGCCTTAGCTGCTTTGCGGTGGGTGCTCCAGGCAACAGCCCCACCCACCAGTGCCCGTTTCCCTCCCCAACTGCTCTGCCTGCCCGCCTCCTGCTCTGGCTCGAGCGGCTGTGGATCACCCGCTGAGCGCCCTTTTTCTTCCTTGTTAAGACTTCAACTATTTTGCAAAATTTCCTAAGTAGTTATAAGGTCTTCCTGAGGTGTGGGAAGCCCAGTAGGCTAGTGGGCGATTGCCATGTGGCCTTTGATTCTGCCTGCTGTGTGTTGGGATCGATCTTACCAGGCGCCTCTCCAAATGGGAGTTCCCAAATCCCGGATTTAGTGGCTTCCGTGTCTGCGAGAGATGGGGGGAGGGCCTTGCCCTGGGACTTTTAACAGTCCCTTGGGAGCTGTGCGTGTTCCCGGAGGAGCCAGACCCTCCGGTTTTTGCACAGTGTCCCACAACTCTGTGTTTTCTGTGGCTCCTCTCTCCCACATTCAGAATGTGTCCGTGCAGTTTGCCGCCATCTTGGCCCCCCCGAAGAAATCTTTTCATGTATTGGAATTTACTAGCATTTTTCCTTTCCTTCTAGCTACTGGCACCTAAAGCCAACTGGCACCAGTTTAAAACGGATAGTGACAAGCAGTTGGAGACACTCCCAACCTTCCGTTAAAAGGTCTCATTACTTGAATAGAATAATACCTCTTCATATCTTATAGACTTCAAGCAGGCATTTAAAAACTACAGTTCTAGTCTCTTCTATTAAACCAAAGATGTTCGTTTCATTTAGAAGTAGCTTCTATGTAGTTCTGTGTGATGAGGCTAATTGTTGCCAGATCTATGTGTAGATGACTCTAGATCTATGTTATTCTTCTAAGGACTGACCACTGTTAGAAAGTCAATAATCTGTACTCAATTAGTTAATTTCCAAAACAGTTTTACTCTTGTTGCTTGTGTTTTTGTTGTGCATTACTTGATAGTTGTATTTTGTAAAGCATAATGACTAAACTGCTCTTTAGCATTATACAGAGGTATAGCTTCTCACAAATGAACCTGAACATCTTTGAGGTACTAGGACATTATTCACAAGACAAAAAGAGTAAACTTCAGGTTGGTCTGGCCTAAGAGCCACTCTTTCTATGTCTTGCTTGCTTAAACTTGCTCTAAAGTGTTGGCACTAACTCCTTGACATCAGTCACTTGCCCCTCCAATATGGGATCAAATCAGACAAACTAAGATAAGTACTTCAATGGCATTATGGGATTACGGAGAGCAAATTGCTGGATGGTTAATCAGCAATGTCTTCTGTGTATATTGTTCAGAGACAAGAGGGGAAGTTGTCGGAACTGAAATAAAGCAACAGAGGGGATGGTAGTCCTTGCCTATAATCCCAGCATTTGGGATGATGAGATAGGAGGGCTGTAAGTTTGAGGCCAGCCCAGGATTCATAATGAGACCCTGTCTCAAACCTATGAGATGGAGTTGCACGTGCCATCCTTTCCATCATAACTAAAAGTCAAGAGGTTTATAAAAACTGGGCCATGAAAATTGGCTCTTTCACATGACTGACATTAATTAAATAAGTTCTAACCTTAGCCCCAGCCTGTGTTTTTTTTAGCTCTTACTTGCATATTTGTTTCAGACATAGACGTATTCCACTTTAAGACCAAGGTGCTAAAAGAGAAAGTGGTGAAATGTAACTGGTGTGGCCGAAATGAACATATTCTAAAGAGACATTTCTACCTCTCAATGTGACTATCAGACTATTGAAAAGATGGATGCCAAAAACATAGGAATTTTCCCAGGAATCTCATGCTGGAACAAAAAGGGGCACCAGCTAGAGGGGTAACTTGTCTCCCTGAAAGAAGTTTAATGTTCTACAGTATGGGACTGAAATCCAGATGATGGGTCAATGGTGGGCAGAACCACACCTTGGCCAGGACTCCTTGGATGTGCATATGTTTGGCCTTTTATCTGAACTTTGATCTCAGTTCAGGATTCTGAGACTTGAAGGGTTGGCTAGATTCCTTTGTCCCTCTTTCAAATGTAGCTACACTGAAAAAAAATCTCCTTCTTCTGCTTTCCACTATTAATTTGGCCATTTTTATTAGATTGCTGAGGACTAGTGGCTAAACCTGACTTGGGACACAGGTTTTGATCTGTAGGTTTGATAACATAACAGAAAATAGAATAAAACAAAACAAAATCTAGATTACGCCAATAATAATAGGGTAAGAATGAAAACATACCTCTGAAGAAAAAGGAAAATCGTAAGAGAGTAAAGTGAAAAGAAAAAAAAAACCCTATGAAGTGCTAGAAGCTAGCGCCATAGTAGAAAACAGTTTCCTTTAAACACATAAATGATATTAATTCTCAAAATGAAAGAACAACTAAGTGGATTTTTAAAATGTCAGCTGTGTGTTAATTTGAAGACATTCACTTCACTTTTAAACACCCAAACACAGATTGAAACAAAGGATGGAAAATCAAGTCCATGCAAATAGAATCCAAAAGAAGATAGAAGTAGCAATAGTTGTGTCAGATACAATAGCTTTAAACCAAAATTAAAATAAATACACAACTTTAGGTGTATATCCATCCAATCCAGAGCACCAGGATAAATAAAGCAAATATGAATTGGAATAAGAGAAGAGGTAGACTCTACTACAGTGGTAGGGGAATTTTACTGAAAGTAAATGTCTTTCAAACAATATATTCTGATCATGGTTCCCTTTCCCAACTCCTCTCAGATTCTCCCCACCTCCCTACTCACCCAACTCCTCACCTCTTTTTCTTTAGGAAACAAACAAACCAAAGTAAAAAGTAAGCAAACAAAATCAAAGAAAAAGCACACCAACACCAACACACACACACACACACACACACACACACCATGAAAGCACAAAATTAGAAATCATCACATACAAGCAAAAAACAGTAAACAAAAAAGAAAAAAAATGCCCAAACAAGCAATAGGAGAGGAAAAGTGGCAGGATACTATGATTCTTTGTTTTCAGGAATAGACAGATCTTCCAGACAGGAAATAAACAAGGAACATGGGTATTGAATGGTACCCTAGACCTCACAAAACTAATATACATCTATAGAAAACTCTATCCAACAGCTGAAAAATTAAAGTGAAGAGGAGTTTTCAAAACTTACTCTATAAGGCCAGTGGTATCCTGATTAAAACAACAACAACAACAACAACAACAACAACAACAACAACAACAAAACCATATAAGGACACAACTGAATGAAAATGAGGACGTGACTGCTCCAAGGTATGGTTGAGGAGAAGTTTTATTGTAGATATGAGGGAGAGAATAGCCAGAGGCATCTGGAAGAGTCCAGACTGAACCAGACCGTGAGAGATGGGGTTGAGGGGAACAAGGGAGGAAGAGAAGAGAGAGAGAAGAGAGGGCCAGCAGACCAAGGGAGGAGCCAAGGACCAAAAAGCCAAGAAAACTCATGGTCCAAATGGCTGGATTAATATGAATTGACAGTTGGAGGAAGGGAAGAGAAGTTCAACCCCTGGGCTGAAGAGGTTTAGGGTAGAGAGCAGGGTGAGAAGTGCTGGGAGGAGCCACAGGTACTGAGTCAGACGAGTCCTATTTTTTATTTGGAGGGGGGAAGACTGACAACAATAAAATTACAATGAAACAATTGTCCTTGATGAACATAAAGACAAAAATTCATAACAAAACAGTAGAAACAAAGGCCACAGAACTTTAAAAAGCTCACTTACCATGGTTCTAGCAGAATTCATCTCAAGGGCTTCCATAATAGCTCGAAATAAATATATTAATAAATATGATAGATCACAGCAAAAGGATGATAGACAAAATCCACAGAATAATCTCAACAGCCCCCAAAGCATGTGTTAAAAATTGGAAAGCCTTTATGATAAAAATTTAAATAACTTCTGTATAGGAAGACTATACCCTAACATATTAAAGGGATGTATAACAAGTCAGTGGGTTCTGAATGAGGAAAAGCTGGAAACTTTTTAATTTTATAACAAGACAAAGATGCCCACTTTCACTGTGGAACTATTCAGTCCTGGTTTCTAGCCCATTCCAGTTTCTTTTTGTCAGTTGCCTATGCCTAGAAAACTGTACCTGGCAACCTAGGGGCCACATCAGGCTGGGAATCAGATCAGTGTATCACTCAGCTTTCACCAGAGAAGCTTCGTCCTGCCGAAGACGAGGACAAATTCAGAGATCCACAACTGGACAAACTACAGAGAGGGAGAGACTTTGGAATTCTCTGTTCTAAACGAGATGTCTCCATCACACCCTTCTGTACAGGGCACACAGAACCGTGGAAGAGGAGGCAGAAAGACTGTAAGAGTCAGCGGGGATGAAGGACACCAAGAAAAGAAGGCACTCTAAACACAGAGGGACTGACATACATATGAACTCACAGAGGCTGTGGCAGCACGCCCATGGCCTGCACATATGTAAGCCAGATGGGGTCCCAACAGCGACGGGAATGGATGTGAGCCCTATCCCTAACCCAGAGCTATCTCCAAATGTCAACCACTTGCAAAGGAAAAATTAATTTTCTCCAATAGAGACTCACTGGGTGTACAAATCAGACTTATGGGCAGTCCACACGACCAGCAGTAGATGATCATTACAAAATGAACTCAGTGGTATTTTTGGAGATTTTTGTTTGTTTGTTTTGTAATTCTTTAGATTTTTGTTTGTCTGTTTATTTTAACCTTATTAGTCTGTTGCTTATATATTATGGTTTCTAATTTTTATATTTTTGTGTTTGCATGTGTATGTGTTTCTCATGGTCTTTCTTTCTTCCTTCCTTCCTTCCTTCCTTCCTTCCTTCCTTCCTTCCTTCCTTTCTTTCTTTCTTTCTTTCTTTCTTTCTTTCTTTCTTTCTTTCTTTCTTTCTTTCCTTTGCTTTTAGAGAGAAGAAGAGAAAGAAAGAAAAAAAGTGCCTGGGATTGGATGGATATGGAGGTAAGGAAGGCAAGGGAGGAGTTGGGGGGAGGGGAAACCATGATCAGAATATATTGTATGAGAAAATTATTTTCAATTAAAAAGAAAAATGTGTACTTTTAGTACTTTTATTTAAAATGTCCTTTTTATGAAATCCAATCAGAGAATGTCTTAGGTAGTGTGGTAACCAGATCACAGGGCACTGAAATCAACATCTGAAAACTGTATACAAGATCGTTCTCCAACACCCCTTCTTGAATATTCAATATTGATCAAAAAGAACAAAACCGGAGTATTACACACTATCTGGAATCAAAATGTCATGTGAAGCTGGAGTGATCAAAGCAGCGTGGTACTAGTGTAAAAATAGACAGACCAGTGGGACACAGGCAACCTGAAGGTAAGCCCATCCACAGTCAACTGAACTTTGACAAAAGCAGTAAGGATATGAATTGAAAATGGACAATCTCTTTGAAAAATGGTGTTGGGAAATGGAAATCAACCTAAAACTGAGTGAAGCTAGATAGGTATGTAGCTTTTGTCAGTTATAGGAATTGACTTGAAATGGGTGAAAGGCAGAAAAACAAGGCCAGAGACTGAACTTACAAGAAGAAAACGTAGAAAGAACACTTCAGGACATTGGCTAAGGATTTGCTTTTCTATTGTTAAGATCCGGAAACTGAGCTGGGGATAAAGCTCAGTCAGTAAAGAAAGCACAATGACGTACATTTGATTCCCAGAAGCCATGTGAATAGTCTGGGGTGGTGGTGCACGCATGTAATCCCAACACAAGTGGCTTGCTGGCCAGCCAGTCTAGCCTAATCACTAATGTCCAGAGCCCACTGAGAGACCCTGTCTCAGAAAAGTAAAGTGGAAAGGGAATGAGGAAGACCCTTGATGTTGGCCTCTGGCCTTCAGAGCTCTCTCTCTCTGTCTCTCTCTCTCTCTCTCTGTCACATACACACACACACACACACACACACACACACACACACACACACACACA
>CAJQZJ010032464.1:8489655-8505079 GCA_907164525.1 Lophiomys imhausi
ACACACACACACACACACACACACACACACACACACACACACACACACACAAAATCACCAAGCTACAGGAAACACAAGCAAATATAGACAAATGGGGTGTCATTAAAAGTCTTCATATAGAAAGGAAGTGAAGGGCTCAAACCAGCAAACACAAGCAAGCTCAATTTTATATCAAGCTAGGTTCTGCTCTAGGTCAAAGTTCCAGTTTCCAAAGAATGATTAAGACCTCTCAGAGAAACCACGGGCTGTAGGCAGCCAATCAGAAAATGCCAGATCGTCTGGTTGAAATTAAACAGGATATGAAGCAGGAATGACTTCAGCCCAGGAGTATTCTTTCCCCAGGAAAGCCCAAGACAGGTCTGAGCTACCAGCTTGTGCCTCATGTAATTGCTCGATAGCTGCCCAATCAGAGTAGTGATTAATTAGCTCATCCACCCCTAATTCCTTTTAAAAGGCCTGCGCACCTTTGTTCGGTGTCATCATTTTGTACAGCTGGTGACCCCTGCATGCTGGAAGTTTCTGCAGAATGAACACTCTTTGCTTTTGCATACTATTTGAGTCTGGGGTCTTTCTTCAGTGATTATTGGACCCTTACAAGAAGGAAGTACCACATGACTGTATTCATATTTGAAATCCAAAAATACTGATTATATAACAGTTCTTAAATATGTTCAGTTTGCATGTGTTAATTAAAAATAACAGGACTGGTTAAAGAAGCTAAAAGAAAATAAAGAGAAGTGTTATTTCCAGAGGACCTGTTCTGTGTATTTATATTTTATCATAAGAAAGGCCTAATTACCTCTGTTGTTTTGTGTTGTATCTATAATTATAAGAGAAAGAGCCATTTGTTAGACTGAAAGGGGGAGCTGTAGGGGGAAATAAGATATACCTTAAACTTAAAAAAATAAGGAAGAAGATGGGGGGTTGTGGGTGGGAGGGTGGGACTGGAGGGGGGAGTAGGGAGGGGATTGTGATTGAGATGTAACTTGAAGAAATAAAAAATAAAGAAAAAAAAAAAAAGAAAATGATTGGAGTGGGTAAAAAAAAAAATCTGCCTAGAGAAACACTGACCAAGTCTAAGAAGGGATATCTGATTGAATCGGAAGGGTGGTTAAGGACGATGATTGAGCCCGGACTGGAGGTGGCCATTAGCTCTCAAAATCATTGGATTGCTGACTTTCTCTGTTAGGGCAGGTTATATATGGTACATTTGTACAGAAACTCAAAGTGCTGTAGGTTGAGAAATAATAGGGTATATCATAGTACTCTGAGGGAAAAAGAAAATCGGACCCTCAAAGCCTTGTAGTAACAATTTTTAGTGAAAACAATGACGATAAAATTTTAATACAAATCTTTGCTTTGGGGATGAAAGCATAATATATAGTTTTGCACATTGTTTAATTTATTTGTGAACAATAGAAGCCGAAGCTTCCCTAATTTTCAGGCCTGTGCTGCTTCTTATTTTTAGGCCTTGCGTCTAGTTCCTTCCTGAATATTCTAAATGGATGAACTCTGCTTCCTGCGTCTGATTTTTGGTGCTTTCCAAAGATGTGCAATTACTTCAGGTTGCTGTAGCAACACACTCTACTCAGCCAAATCAGCCCAGGGACACACATCCCGGTCCAGGAATGCACCCGTGTCAGTCCCAGGAAGACGGCTAGGAGGGAGCAGTGCCCCTGGGAGGTGGGTGACGATGTGGTGAATGTTTCTATGTCTCAGTGCTTAAATGAGCTGGGGCTACAGCAAACTTCAGGCTTGAAAGGTCACCTTAGGAAAGGCCTTCCCACAGACTCACTTCTCACTTTCCCATAGTGACTCATGGTCTGGTTTCGTTTATTTAAGCAGATAAAACTAAAGTCCATGAGACATGGGACTTTTTTTTAAAAATCACTGATAACAGAATATTATATATTTAAAGTTACTTGTGCTTTTAAGCTCATCCATGGGAGAAGTTAGCCATGAGTTTCTCTACACACACACACACACACACACACACACACACACACACACACAACACACACACACACACACACACACACACACACACACACACAAATTCACACCTTACTATTAGGTGAGATTCTAGAATTCAGAAGAAAGCACAAAACTTGGAGAAATAAAACATTTCTACCACCCCAGGAACCTAAAAGACTGGTTTCATAAAAAATAAATAAATAAATAAAACAAAACAGCCAGAATTCTTACATCCCCAAACTCAGAGTGCAGATGCCTGAAGTACTTATCAGCCAAGGTTCTCTAGTTTCCTTACCCTTCCCTCCCTTATCACCTTCACCCTCATTGTTCATTTCTGTCTCATTCCTTAGCCTCTTCCCTCGACATGTGTGCCTGTTTGGGTGGCCTCTTCTCACACTAACGTTAAGAACCAGAAAGTAGACCTCCCACTTTTACTGACCTTGTCTGCCAGTAACTTACCTGCATGAGTTTTACTGTTCTATTATTTCACCCAAGACTGCTTGGTCACGTTTCATCCCCCCAAGCTATTATTTGTTAATCCCCCCCCCCGCTTTATTGATAGGGTTTTGCTTTGGAACTCAGGCTGGCCTGAAACTGGAGATCCTCCTGCCTCAGCTTCCCTAGTGGTGTGCTTACAGGTATGTGCCTTCATTCCTTGTTCTCAACACCTTTATCTTCCACCTTTGTTAGATGATTCTGTATAACCTTGATGTGCCATCCTAATTGCTCTCCAGTTCCTGAAGTGTTCCTATCCATCTTCTAGAAGTCATGAGCATCCCAAACAGCTCGCAGTAGCTTCTTGGATTCCTACACAAATCATCTGCAGACTTGTCTTCAGGTCCCTTCCTTACAGTTCTCCTCCAGTACAGATGGCAGAATGACATCAAAACTTCATTGTGGAGTGGGTGCTACAGAGAGAGCCTGAGCCAACAGAAAGCACTAGTGAGACATTAGAGTGACTCAGAGAAGGAAAAGCCAGGTTGCTCTATTCTGCCACTCCTGTGTGGCCAACAACAGTGGCTGTGTCTTACCTCAGCTCTGCTTCCATCTAGGGTTTTTTTGTTTTTAGCTTGATTCTAGTTTCTGTCGGATGGTTCATGTCCTGGATTCTAATACTATTGCCTTTTCCCCCAAACTTCCTAACTCTATCAAGGACTCTCTGTCCTTCTACTCTTTTTTTTAATTAATTTATTTTTTCAAGTAACATCTCCATCAAAGTCCCTTCCCTCCTTCCCTCCAGGTCCCACCCTCCCTCCCTACCTCTTCCACGTCTCCTTCCTCTCCTTCTCCTAGGGTGAGGGGATCCCCCACATATCAACCCCCTTCAATTCATCAGTCACATGAGGGCTTAAGAGCTCCCTCTTGTACTGGGGCTTGATGTGGCAGCTCTGCTAGGGTAAGGTGTTCCACTAATAAGCAATAAGCTCCATGCCTCAATGCTGGGTGGACTGTTTTGTAGGATAGTTATACTAGGTTTAAGGTCTTGACTTCTTTACTAAATTTATTTGGACTTCTTAACTCTTCTAGTACTTTCAAAAGTTACTAGCTCCTTTAAAATTATTTTATTTTACTATCTATGTTGAGTGTTTTGCCTGCATGTATGCATGTGCACCACATGCGTGCAGTACCCACAGAGGCCAGAAGAAGGTGTTGGATTCCCTGGAACTGCTAGTTACAGATAGCTGTAAGCTGCCCTATGGGTGCAGAGAATGGAATCCAGGTCCTGTGCTCTCAACCTCTGAGTCAGTGCTTCAGTACCTGTAGCTCGCTCCTTAAATAAAATGAGCTACCTGGAATAGGTTCACTTCTTCTGACTGGACCTTAAATGATGATTATTTTTTAGGTATACAGTGACAAGGTTTATTTAAGGTCGATTTGAAGACTTAAAAGAGGAGACAATGATAGTTTTGTTCAACTTCCTGTCCTGACCCAGACCAATATTTGCTCGGAAGATTCTATTGCCCCCCCCCCCCAGACTCTGTCCATTAGCTAAGATTCTTTTTTCTGTCAAAGTCCTAGTATCCCTCAGACTAGATGCAGGTTAGGGGTCCCACTATTCTTCCATGCTCACTCACCCACTCAAACCATTAATCTCATTGAGACTGTATTCTCTACTTCCCTTCACCTATTGCCTTTTGAATCATTAGTTTCTGGGTCACTTTTAGTTGTGGGCTCACTATTAGACCCTTTACTATTATTCTTTGCTTATTTTTGTTAATTTCAACATACATGTAGGTGAGGCCTCCAACTCTATCTTTTCTATTCTGGAACTCCTCTCCCGTTTTCAAATTCCTCTTTCATTTACCATCATGGATACTTCTCTTGGTAATGTACTTTGCCTTGTTCTTTCCAATATCTACAACCCAGCATCTCAATTTTATATGTACCTTCTTCTGACCACTAGGTATTACGTCTTATTTCTGGCACTCTCTATTTAGTATCTAAATTTTATCCTTGTCTTATTTTAGCACAGGGCATGCATTATTTGTCTTCTATGTGCTGTTATTGATTTTATTAGTGTGCTTGTTTTTTTTATCATGATGTCTTTCTTCCTCACTTATCTCTTTCTCAAATATTTCTCAATTATTGCTCACCTCTGTGCGTACATCCTCAGTTACCCCAAGTCTCTATTTCATTGCACTCAATTGCTTAGACTTCAACACGGACTGGATCATTTTTTCTCTGCTCTGGACCTAAATCTGAGCATCTATACAGATGGGGGCAAAAGCACAACAGCCTAAATCAGGAACATGATTTTCAACAGACCCTTAACGCTGCCCGAGAAACACCCATTCTCTACCCTCCACTATAGGTGGTAGTTCACTTCTTTTCTACTCTATGCTTTTGTGGCAGACATAAAGGTTTGCCACTGAGCCCTTCTGCTGAGGATACCTCCAAAGCAGGGAAGTGAACCAGATACCTTTGGGTGCTGTACATTCAGGCTCCAGTGGCATTTATACTATGACTATTCTTCCCCCATATTGCCCTGCTCAGTGACTAGAGAGTCTACTAGAGCTGTAGTTTTCATGTCAGATGGAAAACTCCCATAAGAGAAATCTTTGTGTAGAAACTTCTCATTGGTCTGTCCGAGACTCTCTCAGACGTGCCTTGCAGTCTGGGGTTTCTACCCATCACCGTCTCCTCTCTTCTTCCAGAGGTACGGACTCCACTCTCTCTTGCTTTCTCTCTACCTGTTGTTTATAAATTTTTATAATATGTTTCTTGCAATCTACTCTTACTTTGATAAAATTTACTTCTTATCAGGTCATAAATAGTCTTGGACATTCAAAACAGTCTCCATCATGGCCCTCCTAGCTGAAGTTTTTTTCCACTTGGCACCATAGATGTACTCTTACCTCTAGACCAACCTCTCCAGCTTGCGCCTAAATCCTATTTCAACTTTTGTTCTTAGAGGGATTTCTCTGTCAAATTTCTTCTCTTGTCTATATATTTCTCTCTTCCTCATCCATTTCCTAGATCTACTCTATTATTGATGTCAGGGAACAAACAGATATTGTGTCTCCTTTCTCAAACAACACCAACATCATTAGGACACCCCTCAAACAAGCCATCCAGTTAACTCCATTTCCTTCTATTTTTCTCGTAAATTCTTTAAATGCATTTTCTTTTTCTTTTTTTTTTTTTTTTGGTTTTTCGAGACAGGGTTTCTCTGAATATCTCTGGCTGTCCTGGACTCGCTTTGTAGACCAGGCTGGCCTCGAACTCACAAAGATCCGCCTGCCTCTGCCTCCCAAGTGCTGGGATTAAAGGCGTGCGCCACCACCGCCCGGCTTTAAATGTATTTTCTATATTGTATTTCCATTCTTATCACTTATCCTCTCCAATTGTTCTCAATATAATGCAACTTGGCATTCATTGCTTTACTTTTTTTTAACGCAAAATACACTTGTTGAAGTTAACTTTGGTTTCTATGTGATTAATTTTAATGGTAATATTCATGACCTATTTTGTATCTAACACAGTCGATCACCCCCTCTGGCTTTTTTTCCTCTCTTTTTAATCTATTGACATCTAGGACATTGCAGTGTCGAGACTATTTTTCTCCCTCATTTTCATCCCAGTTTCTTGCTATTTGTCTTCATGGACTTATTAGTAGTAATGGAATTCCCCAGAAGTACATATGCACAATTAATTATATTTAGGCACAAGAATGTGACTGTTTCTACTGCAATTTATATCTCTAGCTTGGACCTTCTTGACTTTCAGACTTACAAATGTTATGGCTAAAAAAGCTCCATTTTATGCTAGGCATCATTCTTGGTACCCATCAGTCATTTTTCTCTGACTGCAGTCCCTGGTAGGTAAGTCTCCAGTAACCTTGACTCAGCGACCCCCTCCAAAAAATGTACAACCACAACTATCTACTTATTATGGTATGACTAACTGCTTTGGTTGCTTTTGTAATTTTCTTACACAGATACCCAAAGATGGTTCTGAGTTGCCTTAATCACTTATCTTGGCAGAACAGAACAGTACAGCTCTTACTTGCTTGCATAGATAGTGAAGGTCTTCCCCTCTGAAAGTCCTTCCCCATACCTCTCCTTCATGGCAATCTCAAACTTGGCTCAGAGATTGTTCATCCTGCTAGCAGCTAAGCAATAAATCTTTTAATTATAACATATTGAGACTATGGTCTTTTCCCAGGGTTCACAAACTCCATAACAACAAATCCATTTGCTATTTGATATGTTTAGATAAAGTTTAGCAGACATCTCAAATTGAATATGTACCAAGTCCATTGCATTCCCTTCCCCTATAGCTATGTAAATAATTCAGAATCCAAACTAGCTTCATTACAATCATTGGTATCTTAGTATTAATCTATCTGTTCAGGTAGTCAAGTCAGAAACATTACAACTTTCCCATACTTGTTTCTCTTACTCCTGGCATCTAACCAATCAATAAATTTTGGAGTTCTAATATATGTAAGTTGCAGTTAGGACCCCAAATAGCCTTAGCTATCTTCCCTGTTATCATCTCTAATCATTCTTCATCTTAGTTATCACGACATCTATAATTGTTCCTCTGACTTTATCTCTTGCTTTCTCACACATTTATTTTTTTCAATACATCATATAGGCATATTCTTTTAAAAAGCCCAGCTACTGTATTACCTTATTGAAGACCTCCTAATAATTCTGCATTGTTGCCAAAGTAAAATCCACCTTTATAATGGCAGACAGGCTCTCTATGCCCTTGACCTATTCTACCTTGGTGTATTGCTGACCTCAGCACCTTCCCAGGTCACCCTGGCCTTCTCACTGATTTCCAAAAATTAAGTACATTTTAACTGTAGGGGATGTGCACTAGATACTCCCTTTGTTCAAGGTCTCACCCAGGTAACTCTTCCATCTCCCTCTAGACTTTGCTCAATTCTCAGCTTCCTGAAGAAGCTCAGTTAGATCTCCTATTTTGGATGTGCTGTCCTCTGTACTCTTATTGATCTGTACACATTTCCCACTCCTGCCTCCACCCCCTGCCCCCGCAGGCTAAAATAACCACCTTTTAACATTCTAGATATGATATATGTCATGTATATTTTCCATATCCTCCAAATTACATGTCAGTTCTCAACAGTAAGATAGTGCCTAACACAGAGGGGTGCTCTGTAAATCATCACGGAATGTCTTATAGTTAGCTATACCAGTTGGTTAATCATCAAACTTAGGGCTGAAATCAACAACTTAGAAACAAAAAGAACTATACAAAGAATCAATGAAACCAAGAGTTGGTTCTTCGAGAAAATCAACAAAATAGACAGACCCCTAGCCAAATTTACTAAAAGGCAAAGAGAAAGAACCCAAATCAACAAAATAAGAAATGAAAAGGGAGAAATAACAACAGATTGAGGAGATCCAGAAAATATTTGGGTACTACTTTAAAAATCCATATTCCACCAAATTGGAAAACCTAAGCGAAATGGACAATTTCCTCGATAAATTCCACCTACCAAAACTAAATCAAAATCAGATTAACAGCTTAAACAGCCCAATAACCCCTAAGGAAATAGAAACAGTCATTAATAATATCCCAACCAAAAAAAGCCCAGGGCCAGATGGCTTTAGCACGGAATTCTACTGGACCTTCAAAGAGGAACTAACACCATTACTCTTCAAACTCTTCCACCACATAGAAACAGAAAGAACACTGCCAAACTCATTCTATGAGGCAACTGTCACTCTGATTCCTAAACCACACAAAGACCCAACAAAGAAAGAGAACTTCAGACCAATCTCCCTCATGAACATAGATGCAAAGATACTTAATAAAATACTAGCAAACCGAATTCAAGAACACATCAAAAGTATCATACATCATGATCAAGTAGGCTTCATCCCAGGAATGCAGGGATGGTTCAACATACTAAAGTCTATCAATGTAATTCACCATATAAACAAGATGAAAGAAAAAAACCACATGATAATCTCGCTAGATGCAGAAAAAGCATTTGACAAAATCCAACACCCCTTCATGCTAAAAGTTCTGGAGAGAACGGGCATACAAGGACCATACTTAGAAATAATAAAGGCAATATACAGCAAGCCAGTGGCCAAAATCAAATTAAATGGAGAGAAGCTTGAAGCATTTCCTCTAAACTCAGGGACAAGACAAGGATGTCCACTTTCACCATATCTCTTCAATATAGTACTTGAAGTCCTTGCTAGAGCAATAAGACAACTAAAGGAGATCAAAGGGATAAATATTGGAAACGAAGAAGTCAAATTATCCCTATTTGCAGATGATATGTTATTATACATAGGGGAGCCCAAAAATTCCACCATAGAACTCTTACAGCTGATAAACAACTTCAGCAAGGTGGCTGGATACAAAATTAACTCAAAAAAATCAGAAGCTCTTCTTTATAAAGCAAACAAATGTACCCAGAAAGAAATAAGGGAAACAACCCCCTTCACAATAGCCACAAACAATATAAAATACCTGGGGGTCACTCTAACCAAGCAAGTAAAAGAACTATACAACAAGAACTTCAAGCCCCTGAAGAAAGAAATGGAAGAGGACTTTAGAAGATGGAAAGATCTCCCATGCTCATGGATAGGTAGGATCAACATAATAAAAATGGCTATCCTACCAAAAGCAATATATAGATTCAATGCAATTCCTATCAAAATACCAACACAATTCTCTATAGACTTGGAAAGAGCTATTCTCAATGTCATATCGAACAGCAAAAAGCCCAGAATAGCTAAATCAATCCTGTACAATAAAAAAGCATCTGGAGGTATCACCATCCCAGATTTCAAGCTGTACTACAGAGCAATAGTAATAAAAAGAGCATGGTACTGGTGTAGAAACAGACCAGTGGATCAATGGAATCTAATTGAAGACCCAAACATGAACCCACACACCTATGGCCAACTAATCTTTGACAAAGAAGCCAAAACTGCACAATGGAAGAAGGACAGCATCTTCAACAAATGGTGCTGGTCCAACTGGATGTCCACTTGCAAAAGAATGAAATTAGACCCATACTTATCACCTTGTACAAAACTTAAACCCAAGTGGATCAAAGACCTTAACATAAGGCCGGTCACACTAAATGTACTAGAAGAAAAAGTAGGAGAAACCCTTGAACTCATTGGCACAGGTGACAACTTCCTGAACAGAACACCAACAGCTCAGGACCTGAGATCAACAATCAATAAATGGGACCTCATGAAACTGAAAAGCTTCTGCAAGGCAAAAGACACTGCCATTCGAACAAAACGGCAACCAACATACTGGGAGAAAATCTTCACCAACCCCACATCTGATAGAGGGCTATTATCTAAAATCTACAAAGAACTCAAAAAACTAAATGCCAAGAAACCAAATAATCCAATCAAAAAATGGGAGACGGAGCTAAATAGAGAATTCACAAAGGAGGAATCCCTAATGGCTGAGAGACACCTGAGAATGCTCAACATCCTTAATCATCAGAGAAATGCAACTCAAGACGACTCTGAGATTCCATCTCACACCTGTCAGAATGGCTAAGATAAAGAGCTCAAATGACAGCACATGCTGGCGAGGGTGTGGAGAAAGGGGAACCCTACTCCATTAATGGTGGGAGTGCAGGCTTGTGCAACCACTATGGAGGTCAGTATGGCGATATCTTAGAAATCTTGGAATAACTTTGCCTCAGGACCCAGCCATGCCACTTCTGGGTATACACCGAAAGGACACCTCACGGAGTCATAAGGAAGTCGCCTCATCTATGTTCATAGCAGCCTTATTTGTAATAGCTAGAAATTGGAAACAACCCAGATGTCCCTCAACTGAAGAATGGATTAAAAAACTGTGGTACATCTATACAATGGAATATTATTCAGCTATCAGAAACAATGAAATTATGCAATTTGCAACCAAATGTATGGAACTAAAAGCTCATCCTGAGTGAGCTAACCCAGACTCAGAAGGATGCACATGGCATCTATTCACTTATAGTATGATTTTAGCTATATAGTAAGAATATCTGTACTACAACCAACACACCAAAAGGAACATGGACATAGACTTTTTTTTCTTTTTCCTTTCTTTTTTTGTTGTTGTTCTTTGTTTTTGTGGGTTTGTGTGTTTGTTGGTTTTTTTTTGTTTTTGTTTTTGTTTTCACCCGGTAGTAAGGAGACACCTTTCACTGGCGGTACTGCCTCGTACGCCCCCGGTGTATGAAGAGGCTCTTGGCCCTCATATGACTCCTGAACTGTGGCGAGGGACTGTTATGTGGGGACACTCCACCCCAGATGAACAAGAGGGAAGCGTTAGGGGGTAGAGGATGGAAGGGTGGGGCTGGGAAGCAGGGAAAGAGGACAATATGATAGAGATGTAACCTGAAGCAACAAACAAATAAATTTATTAATTAAAAAAAAGCAGGTAACAATTTTAAAACAATGTAAATAAAATAAAGGTTACAGCAGTTCAACCTGGTTTTATAAACCTCCAAGAGTCAAAAAAACTTAGAGCTAAGGTAAAAATACATGAAAAATGTGGTGTTAACCCATGCCTTTAACTTCAGCAGAGACAGGAGGAGCACTATAGAGTTAGTGGTCTTATAAATTCTAGAGTTAAACGGAACAGGGTGGTGAGGGTACACACCCTTAATCCCATCATTCAAGAAGAGTACACCCTTAATCCCAACACACTAGAGACAGAAACAGGCAGATCTCAGAGCTCAAGGTCATCCAGATACAAAACAAACTCTAAATAGAGAAAAACTTTGATCCAGGAGTGGTGGAGCACATCTTTAATCCCTTCAGATGTGAACCACAGATCTTTGATCCTAATAATTAGAATGCAGAGACAGACACATAGAATTTGGAGGGACCTAAGTTTAAAAGCTACTTACAAAAGGCCTACTCAATACAAACAAATTGTCCTTTGAGATCTCAAAATATATACACTAAAGCTGGTGTAGCTCCAAAATAACAAAATAATTTCTTCTTTAACCCAGATTGAAAGATAATACTTTATATATTGTCAAAAAACCAAATTTGTTTCAGGAGAAATATTACCTAACCCCCCCCCCCCCAAAAAAAAAGGGTAATTGTCCCAGAGTTTGGATTAGGGCAGGGCTCTGTTCTTATTTTTCCAGGAGATTCAAAGCATCCATTCAAGGAACCCAGGGACAACTGGACAACGGAAACCTCAACAGAAAACAGAATCAGACACCAAAGAAGACGAGTGGCCCAGATGATTCAGCCTTACAGTCTCCCTCAATAGCTGTTTCCATCAAAAGCCTACAACCACAACAACTCAAAATCACTAAGATCGTTCAGCTCTACACACTGCCCCAGCCAGAACTTCAGTAAAGCCTGGAAGATCAGCTTCTGCCTACAAACTCCTTAGGACATCTAAACAGCTGAGCACAGAAGGACTGAACATAAAAGGATTGTAGTAACATTTTTAACCATTTTTTCCATTCTGGTTCGGGTCCCAAACAGGTTTACTACGACCCAAATCAGCAGGAAGTCATTTTAAGAGAGCAACATCCCATGCCCAGAGGGTGGGGAGGGTGTTTCTCCGCCCCCCCTTTTTGGTTATTTGAACGATAACTGAAAACTTTGTTATTTAGGGGAAGAGACTACAAGCTGTTAAAGTCTTGTTAAATGTGTTCTGGAGGTTAGACCCAGGGACTTCCTTCTTTTCCTTTTCTGTATCCTTCTTTCTCTCCTATGTAGGAGTGCACGGACTTGAGAAAAATGAGAAATAGACATAGCACAGGAAGGACCAAGAAGAAGGGACAGATTATTGAATATGCCCTTATACCTTTGTATATTGATACAAAATTAATATTATATTTGGCTAAAGTGGTATTGACCATTGTTTATTGTGCAAAATTAAGATTGTATTGGACTACATCGGTATTGATCTTTGTATATTGATACAAAATTAAGATTATAGTTGGCCACAATGGTATTGACCCTTGTATATTGACATTATATTAAGATTGTATTGGGCTACATAGGCATTGATCTTTGTATATTGATACAAAATTAAGAGTATATTTAGCCACATTGGAATAGATCTTTGTATATTGATACAAAATTAAAGGTAACGCTTCCAAATGGTATTGTACCTAGAGATACTTAAAAATGAAATGTGTAGCTCTGGCCTCTTGATACCAACCATCTTAAACTGTTTAGGATAGTTAAGAAAAACAAACTCCTAGTCATGCAAGCATGTCACTTTGTTATCTACTATGACAGTCTATCACAGATATTCTCTAAGCTACTCAGAAATCAAGTTGTTAAGAGAAAAGCAACATTTGCTTATCTAAATACAATAGATGGATAGGGCATCTTCATAAACCCCAAGAGATCTGCAGAATATGGCATTCAAACATGTTTTCTTAAATTAAGTTTTTTTTTGATATCGAGACATATCAGCTCCTGACAGCACCCCGTATTCTACTCCAAGTAGAAGATAAGCATCGAAGAATCTCCAGTGTGAGATGGTTGAATTAATGGCAAGCCTATCTCTTGGCATGAAAAAACCCCTTGCTCCAACTGCAGACAGACTGCTGTCCAAAAAGGACAAAACTTGGTAGCAGGGAAGTCGACAGCCTAGCTCTGCCAAGACAGGGTAGGTAAGTCCTTCATAATCCCTGCCTACAATAAATGTCTGTCAGAGAAACAGGACCAAAAGGCTGAAGATTGTTGCTGAAATGTATGGAGAGAAAATGGGAACTGTCCAGGCAGCCACTGGTATGTCATTTCTTAGTTTTGGAAGCTACAGGCCCTGCACTTCCTATATAATCAGATATATTTATCCCTCTCAGGTCTCTGAGGTGGTTGAAGAATAGACAGCTAGAGTCTCATAGCTAAATTTTGAGTTGTTTAGGAATCAAGAGGGTGTTCTGCATCTAAGAAGATGTTTTTAATATTGATCCAAGTTAGTATGAAAGCTGAGTCAGATATAGAACTTTAAACTCATGCAAATGGTTAGATGGTAGAATGTTAAAGTCAGGGGCCAAATATGTATGAACTGGACATTGGGAATGTATACTGGGCCATTTAACTCTCATAAATGTGGCATATTTATTTCTGTTGTTTTGTATATTATTTACTGTTATAAGAGAAGGAACCATTTGTTGGACTGAAAGGGGAAGCTGTTGGGAGGAAGAGGTTGGAAGGGTGGGACAGGAAGGGGGAGTAGGGAAGGGATTGTGACTGAGATATAACTTGAAGAAATAAAAAATAAAGTATTAAAAAATAAATAAAACAGAAAAGAAAAATAAAGAAAGGAAGGACATTGAGTTGAGGGTACTTAAGATAGAATGGAGAAGGAGTTAGGGGTCTTTTGGGTTTGCTCCTTCAGAGAAATTCCTTCAGAGGTCCCTTCAGGGTTCCTTCAGAGTGCCTTAGAGGCTTTTTCCTTCTAGGCTTCTTCCTCTAGGTTCTTCTGGGCTTTTTAGCTTAGGGCCTTTGGCTGGGATGTTGGTGAAAGAGAAACTTCAACTAGGTGCATTCGCTGCCTCTGTGAGCTAGCAGGTTTTCATTTCAGTGTCTGCTCCTGGGTCTTCATTGGTGAAACTGAATAACTGGGGTATTATATTTTAGTTCTAGTTTTCTTAAAACAACACCCTTCCTTGAGGGTGGGGCCTATGACCCTGCGATTTCATGTAGCCTCCTCTGGGATTGTCTTTAATAGGAGACCAAGTTAAAGGAAACTAGTCTGATTTATGAACAAATCAAAAATTTTAGTTTACACAAGGAATTCATGTCCAACAAAACTTTTAGAAGCTTTTAGACCATTTGGGTTCTCTCCATTTCCGAAGGAGGCAGTGATGGATGCCAGGTTGCATCTGTTGTACTCCCACTTTCCAGACAGATTTTGAGAAATAATTAATTCTGAGAAATAATTCATTTCCAGGCACCCCGCAGTTTCAGCCGTAAACCTGCTAAAATGTTTCTGAGGACACAGTGAATGATTAGGAGTGAGATGGTGCGGTGACAGCAGACATTTGTGGCATGTGAAGTATGTTTGACTCAGAAGTAGGACTCTGAGCCAGTGAGTGTGCTGTTCTTTTTTTCTGTGGATTCTTGGTTCATTCCCTGCAACTTCCACCCACAAATCTTCATCTCTTTCTAAGTGTTTCCCCAGCTATACAGCAAACATTCTTTCCTGTCAGTATTACCTATCTACTTCATGCTGTAGTTAGTTGTCTCATAGTCTACTTGGCTTTCATGCTTATTTCCCTTGTTGCTGTAAAGCAACAAATCATTGTAAAAGGTAATAAGTTAGAATTACACTTGTTACATTCTTTAATAGCTGGAGCAAACTCACTAATTCAACCCCATCATCTAAGAGCCTTTTCCTGTGTGAGTCTACTCTTTCTTCATCCTTCTCTCTCCTATTCCGACGTCTTTTTTGGCATCGTGTGTGTGTGTGTGTGTGTGTGTGTGTGTGTGTGTGTTTGAGGTAGTCATGTTACTTCTATCGTTCTCTTGATTTGAGCTTCCAGCCAGTTTAGACTCAGGATGTTGGAGATAGTGAGTCTTCTGAAACCTTCTTTCTCAACAGCATAATCTGAAGATAAACATGCTGAAGCTCTGTGGAAGGTGCAGTGTAACAGAGAAGAGACCTTGGCCAGGGTTTTCCTGTGCTGAGCTCTTTCCTTCTGTTATACCAAGACTTTCCAGAGTATCAGATTAGGGGTGAGTTTGACTGACTTGCATGTAAATTTAAAAATATGCTAATATTTTAAAACAGGATTTTGGAGGTAGACAGTACAGTGGTTAAGAGCTCATAGAGCTGGAAGTTCCAGTGCAAACTTTCATTTCATTTCATTACCACAGTAGACTGAGCTAGCTGAACTACCTCCTTTCTTCATTTGTGAAACGGGGTCAACCAGTTGTCCTTATATCACTGATCTGCTAGAGAAATAGGTGAGGGTGTAAGGAAAGTTTATGGGATGGGCCCTCACACACAA
>CAJQZJ010032464.1:8524493-8559544 GCA_907164525.1 Lophiomys imhausi
GAGAAGGAGGTGTCGGGATTTGGATGACCAAACCGCGCTCCCCACAACCTGCTCACTCTTCTTGATGTTACTTGTATTATCTGTTTTCAGGGAGGACCATTTGTTATTTTGAAAGAGCACACCAACTATATATCCAATTACCTTAATTTTTGAAACAATGTTTCTCACTGGCCTAGAGCTCATCAGGTAGTTCTGGGATTAGAAGCATATTACCATGCTTAGCTTTTTAAAAACATGGGTTTTGGGGCTTGAATGTTTCCGGGGCCCATGCCCAGGATTCTTGGAGGTGGGGATAAGCTGTCCTGGAGCAGAGTCAATGACCCAGACTCTGGGGGCCAGTAAGTGACAAAACCAGACCCGTTTATTTCAAAAAGAGAGTACCCCCTTTATAATCTCCATGCAGAGCCCCATTGGCTCCTGAATTGCAGTGGCTTGTGTCTCTTTACCTGGTGTGGCCTCATCAATCTCCAGGCAGGTCCTGGCAGGTCTCAGGCTGGGCATGTTCGGGCATGCCCGGGCAGGTCTCTCATGCAGGCTGCTTGGGGAAGCCCAGTCATAAGTGTGCCATTTAGCAGCAGCCCTGTTCCTGCTCAATGGCTGGCCTTGTTCCTCCTCCACTTGAACTCAGGTCCTCAATTTATATGGCAAGCACTTTACCAATTGATTCATCTCCCTAGCCCAAGTGCTTTTATATATGCCATATTTTAAATCTAGAGTATTCTATAAGCACCAGATGGTATTCTCATCCAACTATAGCAAACTTCCTATACTGGATAATGCTGATTTCAAAATTTCAACAGTTTCATATCTTCCAATAGTATTTTCCAACAAGATAATACATTTTAACTTGTAGTCATATTATTTCTCCTATATTATGTCAGTTGATTTTATCTGGGAAGGATGATGTTTCCCACGGTATACGATTTTTCCTCATTCTTAAGTAGGAGACTCTTATAATATGTGTAATGGAACAATATAAAGACTATGTTAAACAATTGCATGGAATTTTAAACTCCCACCAAAAAACCTGGTGATAATTGTTTCATCCTCTGTTAGTTCATATCTTAGAAATTATCATGGTGGCATGGTTTATATATCAAATGTCCTTTATTTGCACATGCATTTGAACACTTGCTCTCCAGATGGTGATGTGTTTTGAATGTTGTGAACCTCTAAGGGGTGGTATCCTGCTGGAGGAAGTGAGTCCCTGAGGGTGGCGCTTAAGGTTTAATAGCCCAACTCTCCTTCTTGCCTGTCTACTTCATCCTGGCTGAGGAAGCCATGTGAACAGCCACCTCATATTCCAGTCATCATGATAGACTATATCTCTCTACAATCTCTAAGTTAAAATAAGCCCTTCTTCTTTTAAGTTGCTTCTTGTTGGTGAGAAAAGTAACTAATGCAGTTGAATTTCAAATGGCCCTTAACTAATACTTTAAGGTATAATATCTACTTAGAACAAAGTTATTCTTTCAAGATAGTGATAATAAAGACATGAATTGTCTCCATGGTTTTTATTAATTTTGCTAATTCATGTCCAGATAAATTCCTATTGCTTTCCCATATTAATATAGATGAATTACTTGGAATAAAAGCAGAAAAAATTACTTGGGACAAGAGCTAAAGTCTATTATTATCTTGTTTCTGTACATTATCTGAGGCAATATATTTAGAAAATTCCCATATCCTTAATTTGGAATTTTTCAAAAAGACAATAATTGAAAAGAATAATGTACTTTCTATGTACATTGCCCAGCTTCAAGAATGATCATAGAATGACATATCTTGATCTATACCTCTGTACTCACCTGTATCTCAGATTATTTAAGTTAAATTCTCAGGCAGCATGTTTTATGTATACACATTTCAGCATGTAGCTCTTACAGTGAATATAATTCTCAGATCCTAAATTTAAAGAATTAATTTAAATTTATAGAATTATACATGTAATTTTAGATGTATAGAATTAATTTAAATTTATAGAATTATACATGTAATTTTAGATGTATAGAATTATTTTAAATTTAAAGAATTAATGACCTAGTTAAAGTTTCTATTGCTGTGATAAAACACTGAGCAAAAGCATCTTAGGAGGAAAGTGTTTATTTCATCTCACAGTTCCAATATCAGTCTGCACTGAGGGAACTCAGGGCAAGAATTTCAGCAGAGAAGCCCAGAGTCAGGAAATGAAGTTGAGCCCATGGAAGAATACTGATTATTGGATTCTTTTTATGACTCGTTCAGCTTGCTTTCTTATACAACTCAGAACTACCTGCACAGGGGTGGTGAAGGGAATGAAAATTATTAAAAGACCCCCTAAGTTGGCAGTAGAGCCAGACCAGCTGCCAGGTGGTTCCCGGAATTTAGCTGGCCCCGATGGTGAAGTAAGATTAAATTCATTCCTGAGAAAAACAGGTGTAGGATGTTTCCTGCTGACTAACTAATGGGCTGGTAAATTCCACCTGTATTTCCCCTCCCCCCTTGGGTTGTGGTAAACAATGGGCTGGGCTGGTACTTTCCACTTGTATTTCCCCTCACCCCTTTGGGCTGTAGTTTAAATACTTTACTCTCCCCCAATTGACATTGCGGCTCCTACCTCTGCGTGGGATACGAGTGGCATCCCCAGTGCACTGAGTCCCCCCCAAAAAATAAACCTCTTGCAATTGCATCAAGATGGTCTCTTGCGAGTTTTGGGGCGGCTGTGATATCCTGAGCGTCAGGTGAGGAACTTCCCTCCCCCGGGTCTTTCATTCACGCCTCCAACCCCTGCGTGGGATACGAGTGGCGCTCCCAGTGCACTGAGTCCCCCCCCCCAAATAAACCTCTTGCAATTGCATCAAGATGGTCTCTTGTGAGTTTTGGGGCGGCCGTGATATCCTGAGCGTCGGGTGAGGAACTTCCCTCCCCCGGGTCTTTCATTTGGTGCATTGTCCAGGAATTTGCAGCCATCCCAATCTCCACAAGAACCCACTTGGAGGTGAGATTTCTGTGTCTTGGGCCTATTTCTGTTGCCTGGTTTGTGAGATTTCTGTCTCTGTGTCCTGGGTTTGTCTCTGTTGTTTGGTTCTGTTATATGGTTTGTGCAAAAGTTGAAAGTTGACTTCGTGAAGGTTGTTTTCAGTTTGACAGCCGTTTCCGTCTCTTGAGGAGATGGATGGGTGATCAGGCAGATGTGCTAGTGGATCAGCGGCTGTAGCCCTGGGAGACATCCCAGGAGGACAGGGACCCCAGGGACGCCTGGGAGGGTCCCATCTGGGTGCCGGAGAGGATACAGTGGTCCTCTTGAGAGGGGGGACACGAGAGATCTCCCGGCCGTCTGTTTATCTGGGTGCCAGGGAGGATACAGTGATCCTCTTGAGAGAGGGGACACGAGAGATCTCCTGGCCATCTGTTTCTCTGGAGTGGTGCCGGCATTTGAGACTGAAAAGGATTTTTCCTAGTGTTTTTCTGTGTATCTTGTGTTTGTGTTTTGTGTTACTTGTGACAATGGGACAGACCGTAACGACTCCTCTAAGTTTGACACTGGATCATTGGACTGAAGTTAGAACTAGAGCTCATAATTTGTCAGTTGAGGTTAAAAAGAGACCATGGCAGACTTTTTGTGCTTTGGAGTGGCCTACTTTTGACGTCGGGTGGCCACCCGAAGGGACTTTCGACTGGACCATTATTTTTGAGGTAAAAGCTATTGTCTTTAAGGAAGGACCAGGGTCTCATTTCGATCAACAACCATACATTACTGTTTGGCAAGACCTGGTTCAGAACCCACCCCCATGGGTAAAACCTTGGGTGAGAGGAAGGAAGCCAGGCTCCCAAGCCTTGGCTCTCCGTGGCACAGAGCCTAAATCAAAACAGAAGCCAACTTCAGAAACAAAACCTTCGGCTCCACCTAAGATCTATCCTGAGATCGAGGAACCACCATCGCCACCCCTCTACCCCCTGCCACTGCAGGAACCCCCAGCCCCAGCTCCAGCACCAAGCCCGGAAGCACAAGGAGCAGAGAGGGGAGGGCCAGCAACTGGCACTCAGAGTCGGAGGGGGTTGAGCCCCGAGGGACCCGATTCCACTGTGGCTCTACCCCTCTGAACGGTTGGGCCCCCCATGGGCCCACCAGCTTTACAACCCCTACAATACTGGCCTTTTTCATCAGCTGATTTATATAATTGGAAAGCTAACCACCCATCTTTTTCTGAGAACCCTACTAGTCTTACAGGTCTGGTGGAATCCTTGATGTTCTCTCACCAGCCCACCTGGGATGATTGCCAGCAGCTCTTGCAGGTTCTCTTCACTACAGAGGAGAGGGAGCGAATTCTCTTGGAAGCACGAAAGAATGTCCCAGGAACCAATGGGACCCCCACCGCCCTCCCGAATGAGATTGACACTGTATTCCCCCTTGATCGACCAGATTGGGACTTCAACACGGCTGAAGGTAGGGAGCGGCTGACAGTCTACCGCTGGACCCTAGTGGCAGGTCTCAAAGGGGCCGCCTGATGCCCCACCAATTTGGCCAAGGTAAGAGAAGTACTTCAGGGTCCTGTTGAGCCACCGTCCGTATTCCTTGAGAGGTTGATGGAAGCCTACAGGTGATACACTCCCTTTGACCCAACCTATGAGGGGCAGCGAGCGGCTGTGGCCATGGCCTTTATAGGACAATCAGCTCCTGACATTAAGAAAAGGTTGCAATGTATAGAAGGATTACAGGACTATACTTTGCAGGATCTTGTGAGGGAGGCAGAGAAAGTATACCATAAGAGAGAGACTGAGGAAGAGAAACAGGAAAGAGAGAAGAGAGAGAGAGAAGAAAGAGAGGATAGGCGGGATCGCAAACAAGAAAGAAACTTGGCTAGGATACTGGCCGCAGTTGTAGATAGAAAAAGGGAAAGAGCAGGGCCTAGACAGACAGGGAACCTGGGCAACAGAAGACCTAGATTGAGTGAAAGTGGAGAACAGAGACACCGGTTGGAGGAAGATCAGTGTGCTTACTGTAAAGAAAAAGGACATTGGGCTCGAGATTTCCCAAAGAAGGGCAGGACCCCTAAGGCCCTGACTCTTGAAGAAGATGATTAGGGGCGACGGGGCTCAGACCCCCTCCCTGAGCCTAGGGTAACCCTGAACGTGGAGGGGACCCCTGTAAACTTTCTGGTGGATACTGGAGCAGAATATTCGCTTCTGAAACAACCATTGGGAAAACTAAAAAACAAAAAGACTATAGTTGTAGAGGTAACTGGGCAAAACCAATATCCTTGGACCACAACGCGAACGGTTGACCTAGGAAAAGGACAGGTGTCCCATTCTTTCCTGGTCATTCCTGAGTGCCCTATGCCTTTGTTGGGAAGAGACTTGTTAACCAAGCTGAAGGCACAGATTCAGTTTGCTAAGGAAGGGCCAGAGGTGACGTGGGGAACCCCTACTTCTATGATACTGGCCTTAAAACTAGAAGAAGAATATCAGCTCCACGAGCCTCTCAGGCAACAAGAGGCCCTGGATATCAGTGACTGGTTGACAGAATTCCCAAAGGCCTGGGCTGAGACCGGAGGTATGGGGATGGCAGAAAGAGTTCCTCCCATAGTAGTGGAGCTGAAGACCAGTGCCTCCCTTATTGGGGTGAGGCAGTACCCAATGAGTTGTGCAGCCAGAGAGGGGATCAGACCTCACATTCATAGGCTGTTACAACAGGGCATCTTGGTTCCCTGCCAGTCACCATGGAACACCCCCCTGTTACTGGTAAAGAAACCAGGCACTAATGATTACAGGCCAGTCCAAGATTTAAGAGAGGTCAATAAGAGAGTTCAAGATATTCATCCAACTGTGCCCAACCCTTACAACCTTCTTAGTTCGCTTCCACCAGAGAGGAATTGGTATACTGTCCTAGATTTAAAAGATGCTTTTTTCTGCTTGAAGTTACATCCTGACAGCCAACCCATCTTTGCCTTCAAATGGAGAGATCCTGACACTGGACTGGTGGGACAGTTAACTTGGACTAGATTGCCACAAGGATTCAAAAACTCCCCTACCCTCTTTGATGAGGCTCTTCATCGGGATATGGCCTCCTTCAGAGCTGAAAATCCTCAGCTAACATTGTTACAGTATGTTGATGATTTACTCTTGGCAGCATCAACTAAACCTGAATGTCTCCAAGGAATAAGAGGCTGCTGACGGAACTTGGTGAGTTGGGGTATCGGGCTTCTGCTAAGAAGGCTCAGTTGTGCAAAACTAAGGTCACCTATCTGGGATACACCCTGAGAGATGGAAAGCGATGACTGACAGAAGCCAGGAAAAAGACTGTCACCCAGATTCCTGTCCCAACCACCCCGCGCCAGGTAAGAGAATTCCTGGGCACTGCTGGTTTTTGTAGACTATGGATTCCGGGTTTCGCTACGCTAGCAGCCCCCTTATATTCCCCTCACCAAGGAGGGAGGAGGGTTCACCTGGACCTCTGAACATCAGAAGGCCTTTGAAGATATCAAAAAGGCCTTGTTAACAGCACCAGCTTTAGCCCTGCCGGACTTAACCAAGCCTTTCACTCTATATGTAGATGAAAGGGCAGGGGTTGCCAGAGGCGTCCTTACTCAGACCTTAGGACCTTGGAAAAGGCCAGTAGCCTACTTGTCTAAAAAAACTGGATCCTGTTGCAAGCGGATGGCCCACATGCCTGAAAGCTATTGCAGCTGTGGCCTTACTTGTCAAGGATGCTGATAAACTGACTTTGGGACAGCAGGTTACAGTGGTGGCACCCCATGCCCTTGAGAGCATTATTCGGCAGCCCCCTAACCGGTGGATGACTAATGCTAGAATGACTCACTACCAAAGTCTATTATTGACTTAGAGAGTGATATTCCCCCCCCCCCCGGCCACCCTGAATCCTGCTACCCTACTGCCTGAGGCTGATGACTCTGCTCCTGCCCACCACTGCCTTGATATACTGGCAGAAGAAACGGGTCCCCGGAGTGACCTAAAGGACCGACCCTGGCCAGGAAGTCTGAACTGGTACACTGATGGAAGCAGCTTTGTGGTTGAAGGTAAGCGGGTGGCGGGAGCTGCAGTGGTAGAACGGAGGCAAGTTATCTGGGCTAGCAGCCTGCCAGAAGGAACTTCTGCCCAGAAAGCTGAACTTATTGCGTTAACACAAGCCCTGAAGATGGCAGAGGGAAAGTCCATCGATATTTATACTGATAGCAGGTATGCTTTTGCCACCGCCCACGTGCATGGGGCAATATATAGGCAAAGGGGGCTGTTGACATCAGTGAGGAAAGACATTAAAAATAAAGAAGAGATTCTGAGCCTCCTTGAGGCTATACATCTGCCAAAGAAGGTGTCTATTATCCACTGTCTTGGACACCAGAAGGCACAGGATTCAGTGGCTAAAGGAAATCAGATGGCAGATCTAGAGGCCAAATGAGCTGCCCAAGGGACAATGATCTTAACCACCCATGGTTCTAAAGATATCAGAGAAACCAGTGTCAGGTATACCCCTGAAGACTTGCAGGCCATAAAGAAACTAGGGTTGGCTGGAGAATCACCTTGTGGTATGGTTAAAACAGAGGATGGTAAACGAGTCCTGCCTCAAGAAGGACGCGAATATGTCACCAACTTACAGCGTCTGACTCACCTAGGAGAAAAGAAACTAAAAGATGTGGTAAGGTCCTCTGACTATTATGTAATTGGACTTTCTGACTTAACAACAGAAATAGTCAGGAACTGCAAAGCCTGTGCTCTGACTAATGCCAGACCTTCCATACTTAACATGGGAAAAAGACTCAGGGGAGATGGACCGGGGGCCTATTGGGAAGTGGATTTTACAGAAATTAAACCAGCTAAGTATGGAAACAAATACCTTTTAGTTTTTATAGATACATTTTCAGGGTGGGTAGAGGCCTTCCCTACAAGGACTGAGACTGCCAATACAGTGGCCAAGAAGATTCTTGAAGAAATTTTTCTGAGGTTTGGAATACCCAAGGTAATTGGGTCTGATAATGGACCCGCTTTCGTTGCCCAGGTAAGTCAGGGACTGGCCACTCAACTGGGGATTAAATGGAAATTACATTGTGCCTACCATCCCCAAAGTTCAGGACAGGTAGAAAGGATGAATAGAACTCTAAAAAAGACCTTGACTAAATTAGCTTTAGAGACCAGTGTGGGAGATTGGACAGCCCTCCTTCCTTTTGCCTTATTCCGGGTCAGAAATACCCTGGGTCGTTTTAAGCTGACACATTATGAGATTCTCTGTGGGGGTCCTCCTCCTCTTACTGAGGTGGGCAGAGTATTTGATCCTGATGTTGTCCTTTCTAAACCCTTGTTCACCCGCATGAAAGCCCTTGAAGTGGTCCGGCGTGAGGCCTGGGAGCAGCTCAGAGAAGCTTATGAAGCTGGAGACCTGAATGTGCCTCATCAGTTCCGGGTTGGAGACACTGTACTCGTCCGGCGTCATCGGGCTGGGAACCTTGAACCTTGCTGGAAGGGACCATACCTGGTGCTTTTGACCACCCCAACTGCAGTGAAGGTAGAGGGCATCTCAGCCTGGATCCACGCTTCGTATGTGAAGAGAGCTCCTGAACCTTCCAAGGATGAGTGGAAACTGGAAAAGACTGTGGACCCTTTTAAGCTGCACCTGTGTCGCAGGTGCTCTTCAGATGAAAAGTGACAACCCTCATACTCCCCAGAAACTAACCTCGCAGATGATCTCTCAGACTGGAGAAGTTGTCTGGTCAGTATCTAAGATAGCCCCTCCATGGACATGGTGGCCACAACTGTCACCTGACTTCTGTCAGCTGGCTGCTGGACTAGAAACATGGGACATACCTGAGGGAGACCCCCCATCACCTCCTAGAAAATGACCCCAAACGAAAACACCCTAGGTGGATGGGAGCTAAGTATGGATGTGGAGCGGGAAAGGACTGTTGCGGGTTAGCTGAAGAGGACTTTTATGTCTGCCCCAGAGAGGGTAGAAGTAGGGCGGATGCTAGACGATGTGGGGGGTTGGAGAGTTATTATTATGCAGAGTGGGGCTGTGAAACAACAGGACAGGCTTACTGGAATCCCTCCTCATCTTGGGACCTAATAACGGTCCACCAAAATTATTCCAAACCTACTGGGTATTGCCTCCCATCCACCCGACAATGGCTTCCTCTTAACATAACCATAACTGAACGAGGCAAGAGCCCAACCTCCCATGAACGATGGTTGCGTGGAAGTACATGGGGATTCTGATGGTATATGCATGGCACTGATCATGGGGTAACTTTCAAAATCCAGTTAAAAATAGAAAGTGCTGAGGGGTCACCAGTGGGCCCCAATCAGGTACTCCCTGACCAGGGAACCCCACAGCCGAAGTCTAGGCCCCAGGGAGCCCTGGATCCCACTCTACTTCCCGGAACTCCTGTTCCCCCCAACATGACTCTAAAGGCTCTACCGCCCACGGGTCAGCGTTTGCTGAATCTAGTCCAGGGAGCTTTTCAAGTTCTAAACGAATCTCAGCCTGCACTGACTAAGGACTGTTGGCTCTGTTTGGCCTCCGGACCCCCCTACTATGAGGGCATTGCTGTACCAGGTACCTTTAATAACACCACCAGCCATGAAGCCTGCTCATGGCATGATAAGAATAGACTGACTTTAACTGAGGTATCAGGGCAAGGGACTTGTCTAGGAAACCCACCCGCCACTTATAAACATTTATGCAATGAGACCCTGAGGTCTCCAAAAACTTCGGATACTAGATACCTGTATCCGGGCATAGATAATTGGTGGGCTTGTAGCACAGGATTGACTCCCTGTGTGGCTACTAATGTTTTTAATGATACCAAAGATTACTGTGTATTAATACAGCTCCTGTCTAGGGTGTTCTATCACCCAGCTGATGCTTTTATAGATGAGTTTGACCATCGACTCACTAGATATCGGCGAGAGCCGGTTTCTCTTACATTAGCAGTACTAGTGGGATTGGGTATAGCGGCTGGGATAGGAACTGGTACAGCTGCCTTAGTAATGAACCAAGATAATTTCAAAGAACTAAGGACAGCTATGGACAGGCTAGAAGAATCTCTAACTTCCCTATCAGAAGTGGTTTTACAGAATCAAAGAGGTCTGAATCTGTTATTTTTACAGAATGGAGGGTTATGCACAGCACCAAAGGAGGAATGCTGTTTTTACATTGATCACTCTGGGGTGATTAGAGATTCCATGAATAAGCTAAAAGAAAGACTAGACAAAAGAGAAAAGGGAGAGAGAAGCCCAACAGGGATGGTTCGAAGGATGGTACAGTAAGTCGCCGTGGATGACCACCCTCGTTTCAACTTTAATAGGACCCCTCCTGATTCTCTTATTAATCCTTACCTTGTGACCCTGTATCCTGAATAGGCTTGTTACCTTTGTTAGGGAAAGAATAAGTGCTGTACAGATTTTAATGTTTAAGCAACAATATCAAGGTTTGCGGGAGTATGATAATGATGATTTTGATGAAACAGATGTATAGGTTCTAAGATTAGAACAACAGACTAAAAGGAGTGAGGAATGAAGGGAATGAAAATTATTAAAAGACCCCCTAAGTTGGCAGTAGAGCCAGGCCAGCCGCCAGGTGGTTCCCGGAACTTAGCTGACCCCGACGGTGAAATAAGATTAAATTCATTCCTGAGAAAAACAGGTGTAGGATGTTTCCTGCTGACTAACTAATGGGCTGGTACATTCCACCTGTATTTCCCCTCCCCCCTTGGGTTGTGGTAAACAATGGGCTGGGCTGGTACTGTCCACTTGTATTTCCCCTCACCCCTTTGGGCTGTAGTTTAAATACTTTACTCTCCCCCAAATTGGCGTCGCGGCTCCTACCCCTGCGTGGGATACGAGTGGCGCCCCCAGTGCACTGAGCCCCCCCCAAAATAAACCTCTTGCAATTGCATCAAAATGGTCTCTTGTGAGTTTTGGGGTGGCCGTGATATCCTGAGTGTCGGGTGAGGAACTTCCCTCCCCCGGGTCTTTCAGTGGCACTGCCCACAGTAGGCAAGGCCCCCATCAATCAAGAAAATTAAGAAAATTCCCACAGACTTTCATGCAGGCTAATCTTATTGAGGCATTTCTTAATTGAAATTCCTTTTCCTAAAATACTCTAGTTTGTGTCAAGTTGAGAAAAAACTAACCAGGACAATTGACCCCTTGTCAAATTGATACACTAATACATTACCATAAAATTATAACCTTTCCTTTTTTGTTCATCCCAAGATCTCATATTAATATCAATATTGCAATATAAAACAAATTCCAACTTTTCAAAATCCCACAATCTTTAAAATTAAAAAGTTTTAATATTTAAATCTCTTTAAAATATCTGAAGTCTCTTTCAAAGTTCAAAGCCTCTCTAACGTATCCAAAGTCTCCTTAAAGAATCCAATGTCTTTCCGAAATATCCTGTCTCTCTATAATTCCAAAGTTTCTATAAAATTTCAGTCTCTTAACTGTGGGATCCTGTAAAATAAAAACACAGGACAAATACATTCTTACTCCAGGATAGAACAACCTTGTCATAGTTGCAATCAGACCAAAGCAAACTCAAAATTCAACAGTGTAGAAAGTTCAGTGCTTGCCCTTTGGAATTACCCTTCTCTAAGCTACACAAGGCCTTGGCACTGTCCTTTCTCTGGCCTTGCCACTGGAAGCACACATAGCTTGTCTCCTAGATTCAGACCTGCTCTACTCTGAAGCTTCTGCCATCCTCAGTGGTCATCCTCACTGCCATCATATTGTACTGACATCTCCAAAATGTTGGGGTCTCTGGTGCAATGGGGACTTTCACCAACAGCCTCCCATGGGATCTCTTCAGGCACTTCAGTCCTGCCACGTTGGGGAAAGCCTCAGTTTCTCTCTATGTCCCTTTCAGTACTGGGGCAACTGTAAATGAGGCTGCACCTTCATCAATGGCCTTTCCTAGCTGCTCACAGTGCCAAACCTCAGCTGCTCTCCTTGACTGTCATGCTGTCAAAACCAAGTGCCCCATGGGAGGTCCTGATACATTATGATGTTCAGCAACCATCACGAGATACATCTTTGGCTTCCTTCGATTCACAGCTTCTGTGTGTTGACTCAGAAAATACGTCCCAGATGATCTGCCCTCAAATGATGGTGGTCTCTTCTCAATCACCGTTAATTCCTCAGTTTTAGCTAACCAGGATCAATTGCAAAGCAAAAGTTCTACTTTACTCTTTCTGGCAATTTGTTCATTGCAGTCAATTCTTCGGTTCCAGATGATCAAAACCACAGATTCTTAATTCAAAATATCACCCAAACAGCCCCATGGAGTCTTTGCTTTTCTCTGAAACTTCATAAGCTTCCAAAACCTGGATCTCTTTCAACATTCTTATTTTTGAAGCTTCTACAGAACAGCCCACTGAGCTCTGTGTTTGCACCTCCTCTCCTAGTCTCAAACATCTTCCATAGTCCTCCCAAACCAACACAGACAGGTGTGTCACAGCAATACTTCACACTACTGAACCAATTAATGTCTTAGGAAAAGCTCATACCAAAGCAACTTGGCTAAGAAATGGATTATTATTCTTTTTCTAGACCTTACTTGCCAACAAAACCTTTGGAATTGGTAGAAAAAGAAATATGTCTGGTTGAGAGACGTAAATTTGAAAGTTGGTATAGCATAAACAATATTAAAACTATATGAATCTTTTAAAAAGTGGAATAGACCATAAATGAGAAATAAAATGAGATCAGGGGATCCTTAAGGAAGGATCAGAGATAATAGAAAAATAAAGAGTGTAATTCTGGGGCCTTGGAGGGAGCAGGGATGGATAGAGGGAGGGAGGAGGAGTTTTTTGCTGTGGGATTTAATGAAATGATGAAGACAAAACCCACAATACTTTGAGGCTATGGTTCTCTGCTGGGATACCTTCTGCTTTTGAGCATGCTTCCTAACTTATCTGAGTCACAGCTGCATCATGTTTGGTTATCATGAAAGAAGATGGTGAGGAAGTTTGGATGGGAAGCTTCAGGCATTGCTTTGGAAATGTACAGTTGGGAGGTGTGGAGGTAAGGGTAGAGTAGATGTTCTATCAACTCTAAAAACTTATGAAATATGAACACATGTATAGTAATATTTAACAGTCCAACATGATAGGTTATTTTATTCTTCTTCTGAATCACTCTGCAAGCTACCAGATCTTGGGTACTTATTTCTGATTATTGAGAATATGAATACCAAGGGGAACTAAATTCATATCGTAGCAACTGTATTTTAGAGTAGATATGGCTGTGATGGCATGGCAAAAAGAAGCAGCTGGAGAGAACGTCAAAGCTGTGACCCTGAGAGCACAGTAGGACCCTACAAAGGAGTTTAGAAGCCCTTGAGACCTTTAATTTTGCATCCCTCTGTTCTTATTAAGTGCCATCCATAAGCTATCTTGCCTTGTCCTAACACCACAGAACCATCTGGAAATTATAAGTATCTGAGACCACAGGTCAGATCCTGGCCATTAACAATCATCCTGAACATGATACCTGGAATACACCTTGTCTTTTGACCACACATTCATATTTCATACTACAGGAGTGACAGGGCTAGAGAAAGTGAGTCCTATGCCACAGGGCCTTGCCATGTCTATGGTGCCGAGGCCCCAGCTGGCTGCTACACACAACACTGTGAGTTTGTGATGCAGAGTCAAATGTTATTCATAGATCACACATTCTTAACACAGTTCCACCTAGATGCACAGAGTGTTTGCAGGAAGAGGTTTTAATCTTTTGCAATTTCAATTCTGTGCAACTGATCGATTAACACAGTAACATGAACAAACACGAAGCAGAAGAGCTTCAGGTGACACATCCAATTAACGCCATTCAGGCAGTACAGATGAGCCTTCTGGTACAAGACAATTATGAATTGCAGATTAATTAATGTAGTTTCTGCTTTCAGAGATTTTTGAGTTTTAGTCTAAAACATGGGTCAACAACATTCAGCCAGCTCAGAAGTAGGCCGGGGCAGGGCATCGGATTAACACGAGCTGTAGTTTTTGCTGTATATGTAGGCCAGATTAGATAGAATTACTAAACATAATCTGACCTCTAGTGGCACCTTCTGTTAACAAGCACACTTGAATTCCACTTGCATTTTTTTTTCCTTCTTGTGGGATGCCTATCATTTTTTTCAACTTTGTCTGGACAAAAACTATCAGGTGCTCTGTTGGGCAAGCTTTTACCAGTACTCTATTTTACAGGTAAGGAGACTGAGGCCATGGTTAGTGATGTGATCAAAGCTGAAGAATAAATAGAAAATCAGCTATTGATAGAATTCAGATTATAGGTTTTGATGCTGTCATGGCAATGCCATCAAAGGAAAAAATATCAATATGCAGATATGTAAAATTATTGACAAGGAAAATGCCACAGCTACGAAATCAATAGGTTTTTGGATATTAGTAAAAGACATCTGTGCATTTTGCCTTAGTATCAAAATGTCTTATCTCAAAATATATTGTTGGACCTGCCTAAGTTAAAACTACTGATTAGTGGAACTTATAAGCGGTGAATATCTTAGATGTTTTTCTCTTGGCAATAATATAACCACCCTAAAATATATAAGCAAATGGAACGATTTTGATGATTGAATCACTAACAATTTTATCACATAGTTCAATACTTGATCAGCAATCTTATTCAAATTGAAACAAGGTACGGTTCTTTATGCACTGAACTCTAGCATTTTAAACTATATCACAGGTAGTGTGAAATAGTCAGAAGATGGGAGGCTTTTGATCTGAGTGGTAGGTTAGAATTTTGACTTCAATGTTCCTGTTCGGATCTAACATGGCCTCCAGGCTCATGTGTTACTATTCTCTTGGGTGGTGGGACCCAGCTAGAGCAACTAAGTAATGGTTGATGGTTCTTGGAATTATCTTGTATACAGCCTTTTCCTGTTTCCCCTTCTGCTTCTTGTCCTCCATGAGGAAGCTCCCCAACCCATGTTCTTGCCTCTGCTGTGTTTTGCTGAAGACCATGGAGCCAAGCACCTGTGGATTGAAGTCTTTGAATTTCTGAGCTAAAATGAATCATTCAGTTCTTAAGTGGTTCCTTTCAGGTTTTTGGCCATGACTTCCTAAAAATATCTGTTACAATGATTGTATTTGTTTCCATCCCTGCTATAGCAAATCACTATATGTTGACTGCAGGAAGCACATACTTATTCTCCTCTGACTCTGAAGGTAAGAAAGAGGTCTTTGTTTTGTTTAAAGGGACTACAGTGTGTCACTAGACACCATTTTGAGGCTAGTAACGCCTCCTACTGAAGGCTCAAGGGAGATCCTGATTTAGAGGTCACCAGCACTAAGTTGTCAATCACCTTCTGACATATCACATCTATTCTGCAGTCAAATGTCCCTTTTATAAGAATGTAGAGGCAGAGAAGCGAGTTAAATGTTTAAGAGTACTTGCAGCTCTTATCCAGGGCCTGGGTTCAGTGCATCCACAACCATCTGTAACTTCAGTTCCAGCAGATCTGATGTTCTTTGCTTGCCTCTGAGAGCATCATGCACACATGCATCGCACATACATTTGGGTATTCACAAGTACACAGAAAATAAATCTAAAAATAGTATGTATATGATTGTCTTAAAAATATGAATAAGACAGGCTATTCTTTTTAAAAATATTTATTTATTTAATCTTTTTATTTTACATTCCAATCCCAAAGCCCCTCTCTCCCCTCTCCCCACTCCTACCCTCCCACCTATTTCCTCCATATCTCCCCTCCCCCACTCAGTACCAACCCACTCTGGTACATCAAGCCTCATCAGGACTTGAGAAAAGTGCCTCCTCTTCCATCAAGGCAAGCTAAGGCAGCTCTGTTAGGAACATGAGCTCCTGAGGGAGGCAACATCATGGAAATCCAGGATAGACCCTGTTCCGATTGTTAGGGGATCTACTTGAGGACTCAACAGTCCATCAGCTTTATATGTGCAATGGGCCTAGGGCCAGTCCTTGCAAGCTCTTTGCATGGTGGTTCAGTCTCTTTGCACCCCTTTGTGTCTGAGTTAATTGGTTTTGTGGATCTTTTTGTGGAGTCCTTGATCCCTCTGGCTTCCTCAAACCTTCCCTAACTTTTGCTGAAGACTACCTGATATTTGAAGATAGGCTATTCTTGCCAGCTCAAAATTCTTAACCATGTTGACAATGTCCCTTGTGCCAAGTAAAGTAATGTCCACAGGTTTAAGAGACAAGGATGTCGACATGTTGAGGGGTTTCCTTATTAGTTTTTCGAAATCTCTTTCAGGCTTTGTGATCATGGTCAGCTTCTTTGCTGAACTTGTCATTAGGATCAATGTGTAGGATAAAGTACATATAGAAAACCATCTAGAAGCAACATGTAACTACTCACAGTCCCTTCTTTTCCCTTAAACTTTAGCTGGTGAAAGCTATAACATAAGAATTTCCACATAAATAAGGGGATTTCCATTTGTTGTGTTCATATATGAGGTCTCATATCTGAGATTATCATGCATGAAGTAGAAACAACAATGCTTGAATTATGAATTTCTCATTCTGTCTTTCCAGAGAGACAGTTTCTTTTCTCCTGCCTTCTGAAAGATGCACCTTGCATTTTGATTTGGAAACTTGATTACTTTCTTTCATCAGATTGTCCTTGTAGTTTGCATAGATAAAATTTCATTGCTAGTAATCAAATTAATTGCCTTTTAAAATAATTATACCCTGTGGCAATCAATCCCACAAGTCTACAGATGGCATGTAAAGTGTGTGCTGAATGGAAGGATACTCAATATAAACTAGGTTCAACGTATCCTCTTCTGTGGATTCTATCCCACCATGAGTTTGGGTTACTTGGAAGAAAAGAGAGCTCTGCAGCTTGGTCTATATGTTTCATTTTTCATCTTTGAAAAAAGAATTCACTCCACATAAGAGGAGTGGGATGAGTGGGAGAGGGAGGAGAGGGTGGGAGGGTGGAACCGGGAGGGGTGGAAAGAGGGTATTATGATGGAGATGTAACTTGATGTAATAAATAAACATAATAAAAAAATTCAATGCTAATTTAAAGAAGACATATGGGGGTGTATCTCATAACTCCTTAGCTAACCACTTGATTGTAGTGAGTGATTGAAGTCTTACTGAAAATCTTCCTTGGAGACACCATAAGCTATAGGCTGAGCCCTGCCTGTACTATAGATCAACATGGTCTTCAAAAGTTAATTTGTGCAGCATGAGGTTTTCACCTTTAATTTTTATGCCTTCAGACAGGCAAACACCAGTTTTTCCAGGGTAACACCCACTACTTTGTTGGTTACTGTATGGGTAGAATGAGACCTGTCTGTCAAACGACAGGTCTTGGAGAGATTTTTCCTAAGGTATAATCTGACATCCTGGAAGAAAAGTGAATGAAAAAAGACTGGCATTTAAAAAAGATTTACCCTTGAATCAAACACTGACATGCTTGGTGGACATTGTAGGCTTCATGCCAGAGTGAGCTTTCATTTTCCAGTTGCATATTCATATCAGCCTCTCACTCACTGGCTCTGTGTGACTAATGGGTTTTGTAGAAACTATTAAATATACCTGGGTCCCCTAAACAAGAGAGGTGGAATTGGAAGACCTGCAATTCTTTTCCTGTAATTTCTGAGATTCTTTGTTTTAATAATGTGGTTATTGGTAAAGATAACTTCATCAATGGGAAGAAAAAAAAAGCTATACTAAATGTGGGAATGGAGAGAACAGACAGGCGAATGTACTGACCTTGGGCAAAACAACAGAAGAGAAAGCTACAGCTCTCAGCTTCAGGGACTCCACACTGGGAAAGTGTGGACTGGAAATGCAGCAACAGCTACTGCCTTCCCTTGGCACTACAGAATTGTTATCTTTGTCAGATGCCCATGAAGATTTTTTCAGCTCAAAAAAAAAAAAGGCTTTGGTTCTTCCTCACCACATCCTTGTTTGACCTCTGTGTAGGTTAGATTCTAGAGAAAACGTAGAGTCATTTTTGTGCACAGTAATGTCGAGTTTCTGCAACCATGCTATTTCTTTACTATTATTTTTGTGGTGCCCTGCATCTTCTTGGTAAGATTTTAAAAAGGCAGAGTTTTAAATAGGAAATACCATAAATGTAGTCAGCAAATGAACTTGCTCAGGTGTGCAGTTATGAATCATCAAAGGTATTTATTTTCCACAGCTGCATGGATATACCAACAGGTTAGAGATAGGAGTGCTTTCTAGTCAAAAAAAAAAAAAAAAAAAAAAAAAGCCAAAACAGACCAGGAAAAAGCCTTCACTTGTTACGCATCACGGGAAAGATAGGGTTGCAGTTAACTCTCTATCCACTAGATGGCGCGAGAGGAGCACAGAACAAAAAATAACGTTGGCCTGTTAATTATGTTGACTGCTTAGCAGCTAAGCCCATCTATCTTTAGGTAAAATCCGCAGGTAGAATTTATAGATTTCATACCCTTCAAACAATCGTGGAAATCATTGGCTGAAGGCACAAGTGTTTTCTAAGGCCCTCTGAATTTGTACAAAAATTCCGTTCCTTTTCAGCATCTTTTGCCTTCATTTGAGTGAGTTACTTTCAGTAATTTTCAGCTGGATAAGCAGAAGGACTCCACTTCCGGTCCACATCAGCTCAAAGCGTTCAGGCTTTCCTCACAGAAGCAGGAACGACATCCAGCCTCTGTGCAACTGTATATGATCAGTAGTAACGAAATCATAGAACCAAAGGCCTGGCATTTCCAGCTTCTTAGGTGGGATTAGTTTTTGTGTTTTACCAAGATTCCTTCAGTGAAAAATTCATTGAATGGATTACATGGTGGTTCAGGCAACCACTAACGATGATACTGTAATACTGACCAAAGGTAAATTCAGGTGGTCACCTGTAACAAGTAAGACACTTGAGTGTCCTAACTAGTATTTCAACTGCCTTCCTGATCTGTCTCTCCCCTCTTTTAACCTCCCCTCCTGTCTGGCTTCTCTTCCCTTGTATCACTCTTCAGTATATTCTGAATCTGAAACCTGAAGGAGTAGTCTTCGGTACCCTTTCGTGCTTAGATTCTTTAACTGTGTTCTCTCATGTATTTTAATTGCCCAGGATTATTTGTCTCTAGTCCTTATCTGGAACTTCACCTGCTGATGGAAGCCACGATTCACAACCTCCCATCACATCCGAAGAGGAGGAGCAGCTGATCTAAAGGCACTGACAACGATGTCTTATTCATACGCTTTTGCCCTATGTGCATGTTATCAGGATCCCATTCAAATGGGATCCAGAGTGTAACCAAATGAATACCACTGGGAATGGGAGGAAGCGGAGAGGGAAGGAGAAAGATGTAATCAATCCCACAACCCCAAAAGACAATTTCTTGGTGACTTCTATTAGAAAAGTTTGTTTTTCTTGTTTTCAGTTTATTTTTATGTATTACAATGAATTTATTAATTTGGTCTTTGAGTAAAACTACCACAGAAAGATATAGATTATTTATCACGTATTTGAGTCTTCCTGAGCCTCATAAATTACACCTCATACTGAGCTTTAGCAGGAGCAACCATTCATGGTAGGTTCTGGAATCAGAACTGGGCTCAGCTTAGCTATACCAGTTAATTAGTTGTGAAAACTTGGCATGAAATAGAACCTCCCTTATTCTCATTCATAAACAAATGAAAAATGTGACCACATAGGATTGTTGTGAGATTTAAATGATAAAGGTTATGCAAAGGTGATAGAAATTATATATGATACTCAGCCAAGTACCCAGGATGTTATGAACTAACCATTTGGATACACAAACCTTACATATGGTCTAATTTGCTGCGTGTGAACTCAATGTGGTATTTCCAATAGTATCAAGTTAAAATATGACAACTCACAAGGCAAAGGCAACCTAGAAAGCACTACAGCTCCTTTAACAGTGTTCCCTGCGGTTTGTCCTCCTTCAGCAACATGACCTACAGAAATAAACATTTTCAGTTCAGAGAACAAGCCTAAGAATGGGATGAGGTTGGGGCCTATATTTTATTTCCATAGCTGAACTATTTGTCTGTGAAATGATTGGATGACTCGGCAGTAGGCAGTTAGCTGATGTCATAGCTGTTTAGAAGCCTAGGCAAGACAGCATTTCAAAGAAGATAGGAGAGTAGTAAATACTTAGCTTGCCTGCAAAACAGTTTTAATGTTTGGTTTCTGAACCAGTAACGGCTATGGGCTATGTTCCTCTTCTCACTTTTTGCTTCCAGACTAAATAGGGGTGGAAGTTCTATATGGTTCAGGATCAAGTTAATTCTTCATGTTAGTTGAAAGATTTTGGAAAAGAATAAGAGTAATGGTTACCTTAAGTGATGCCTTGGATGGGAATTATTAAGATAGGCACTCAAGCTCATCACACATGAGCAGAAGGAGAAGTTCCTCCTTGAACAGCTCTACATTTAATAGATCATTGACTTCAACTCCCTCGGCACAGAGACTTTCTTAATCAATTTATTAAGTTTCAAATATAGAATATTTACAGGTTATAAGCAGTGTGGTGGGGCTGTAGCTAAGTACAATGGTTCTGTGCTGATTAGAATCTGTCAACTGGACACAAACTAGAGAGAACTTCAACTGAGGAATCGCCTCCATCAGATGAGCCTGTGGGCGAGTCTGTGAATTTTTTTTTTTTTTTTTTTTTGGTTAACAATTGAAGTGGAAGGGCCCAGCCCACTGTGGTCCTGGGTTCTGTAAGAATGCAAGCTGAGCAAGCTGTGTGTGCCAACTAGTTTTGAGCCAACTGGGCACAAGCTAGAGTCAGTTGGGAAGAGGGAAGCTCAGCTGAGAAAACACTCCCACTAGATAGGCCTGTGGGCAAGCTTATACTGCATTTTCTTGATTGATGTGGAAGGGCTCAGCTCATTGTGGGCAGTGACACTCCTAGGCTGGAGGTCCAGGGTGGTATAAGAAGACAATTTGGGCAAGTCATGAGGAACAAACCAGTAAGTCGCACTCCTCCATGTCCTCTGCTTCAGTTCCTTCCCCTAGGTTCCTGTCCTATTTAAGTTCTTGCCTGACTTCCCTCAGTAATGGTGTGTGACAGAGTTGTAAGCTGAAATAAACCCTTTCCTCCTCAAGTTCTTTTGTTCATGGTGTTTTAACACAGCAATAGAAACCCTCACTAAGGCACCATGGAAACAGGCCAGTAGCCAGTGCTTGTCCACGGTCTCTGTTTCAGTTCCTGCATCCAAGTTTCTGTCCTAGTTTCAACACTGTAGAGATGTAATAAACTCTTTGATTTTCAAGCTATTTTTGGTAAAAACACAGGCTCTTAATGGTGTCACAGTCCACTAGGCAGGAGACACATGCAGACTTTTGGAAGATTAAGATGTAGACTCTAAGAAGTTTCTCACTACTCCTGAAGGAGCTAGAAGAGGCCTTTCCATTGAAAGCTTTGACTGTTCTGGTTTTGACAAGGCTTATCTAGATTATAAGCAGATTGGATTGGAAAAATTCTTTGGGGATGGAAGACTAGATACAGTAATAATAAGGCAGTTATTGGAGACATTTTATTCGTTTGTTTGTTTCTTTCTTTATTGCTATGCTGGAGATTGAACATTATAGACTCTTTAACCTTCAGAATCTAGAAGAAAACTTTCAGGTCTCTGTGATATCCTATATAAAGAATCAGGGGTGAAGGAGAACTGCAGAGTGATTCCTAAGGCTAGCCCCAGTGTTCCGTGGAATGATGCTACCATGTGCATGAAGACTGTGACAAAGGATGCTCCAGAAATTTTAGCTTTGAGAGTAAGATGGAGATCAATGCTGAATTTACAGGTTCCCTTTAAGGTGTAATTTCTAAGTATATGTTAAGGAACATATTAGTAGTTAAGACTTTTGGGTGGGAGTTATGAATGAACAGGTCCTCATTATCAGTATCTACTTATAATTTGTTACACATCCAAGCCTGTAAAATTAGGGTATATTTTGTATAAAGTTGGGAAATATAGTCTGAATATGCTAGCAGGCATGTTGAATTGAAGATATTTTGCTCCTTCTATTAAAAGAAATATAATTAGGGAGTAGCAATTGAATGAGTGAAGTGAGGAAAGTTTAAGAAAAAAAAAACCTTTGTGACAAGTGATCAGTTCTTTAAATTCTCTTGCTCTTATTTCTAGAATGTTCCTCAAATCATTTTCCTTGTCATCAACCATATTTCCATGGTTTAGATGAAGCTTTTCCTTCCATCCTTTGCAGCTTCTAGCTAATGAGAGGTTACTGCTTTTTTACATTGCTTCTATTCTTGCTACTCCAGTCCACCATTTGCAATGGCATAAATCTTCTAAAGGCCATTATCATCTTACACCATTTGGCTGAACTCAACTATTGACTTCTAATAATGCTTTTTCTTTTTAAAAATTTTTATTGTTTTATTATTTTGTGAATTTCACATCATGCATCCTGTTCCCTCTCATCACCCACCTCCCCTCAGACCCATCCTCCATCCTTGAAGTCTCTCCTGGAATAAAAACAAAACAAAAACAAAAACAAACAAACAAACAAACAAACAAAAACCTCATTATGGAAGCTGTAGTGTATCTTTGTATATCCCATAATACTTCATTTTGTCCATACTTTTTGCTTATAAATGTTCATTATAATGATTTCTTGGTCTGATATGAGGCATCTGGGTTCTGCTACTTTGCCAATACTGGAACCTCACTGGGACTCCTCTCAGATATGCTGCTCCTGTGTCATGGAGATCCTGTAGTTTTGGGTCTGTGGAACTGGCTTCTTCATGCACTCCAACAGATCATCCATGGGATATATGTGGGTGTGGGCCAACTCAAATCCCTTGTTCTGGGCCTGTAATCCTCACATCCAGGGCCAGTTCTACTGTACTACCCAGGTAAGGTACAGGGCCTGCTATCCTGAGTGCTATAGCAGGTAAAGTATTAGACCAGTTCTCTTCCTCTCATGAGCCCATCAGGGCCAATTCTCCCATCTGCTACCTGTGTTGAGGGTACCAGAGAGTAGAGGGGATCTCTTTCTCACCAATACCACTGAAAAGCAGACAAAAGGCAGGGCTGGCTCTCCCATCTCACACATTTGGGGCTGGTTCACACATATCCCCCACATCCAGAGCTGGCTGTACTCTACTCCCCAGGCAAGGTGGAGGGACTGCTCTCCTGAGTGCTGCAGCATGTGAGGGGCAGGAACAGCTCTCCTGCTTTTGTGACCCCCATCAGGGTCAGATTTCCTGTCCATCACTGGTGGTGATGGCAAAAGGGTTGGATCTGGCTTGATATTTTCCAGAAATGTTAGGCTACTATTCATTCAGATGTTCATAGGTCAGAACACTGAATGAAGACATAGCCTCGCTCCTCTCTGCCACCTACTGATGCATATGTGACATAGCATCAACATCTGCAATAATGCCTCTAGGGCCACTGTGTCTTCTTTTTCTATTTTCTTAAATTCTACGATTCACATTTTTCATGGTTCATTTGAACCCTGTATATTTGCATGTGTATGAATCTCCCTCTATTAAGATATGTACCTTTTGAGTTCAGGGACACTGCCATACCCATTTCTGAATTCCCTGGCTCTCGAACCATATCTTTCTTTAATTCAGTTTTTAATAGACACTTATTTGTTTTGGTCTGGATTGAGTATTCCTCCTCCCACCCCCAGGCAATTCATGTACTGAAATCCTAAACCTGACTGCATTTGGGTATAAGTCCTTTATGAAGATAATTAAAGTCAAGTGCAGTTGGAGATTGAGATCCTAATCCAATGGGATTAATGACCTTAGAAAAAGAAACCTCCAGGAGTGTGCAACGGGGAAAGGTATATGAAAACACAGAAGGTGCCCTGCACCATGTGCAAGCTGAGGAGAAAGAAAATACTGTAGACAGGCCCTGTTGATACCTTGGTCTTGGACTTTCTGACTCCAAAACAGAGAATATTTCTGTTCTTTAAACTTTATTGATTTTGTTGTGGAAAAAGCCCAAACAGACTGACACAGGGTTAAATTAGGTAGATATGGTGGTTGCCTGTAGTAGCCATTTGTCATGGAAAGGCAATATCAGTCCCTCTAGGTTGTTTGCTGTTTCAGGGCATCTTAAAGTTTAACTTTAAGAAGCAAGACAATGTGTCTTTGAGGTTACATCTCAGTAACAATTTGATGAACATTCAGGTACTTTGAAGAAATATGCTCTAACAGGGCCTTTTTATTTCTCCTTTAATCCTGAATTTTCTACGTGAGCTGCTGGGATATGAAGATGACTCAAGGGAAGCTGATATGTTAAAGAATTGGGAATCTAAAAATATATCTATTTCAGGATGTATATAGTTATATTGGCTCACCAATCAAGCCTGTGGGATCATGGTTTTGATTTTCAATTACCCACTGGGAATTTGGTTTTGACTTTGCCTAAACATTTCTGAGCAACACAATTTTAAAAGTATCTTCTTAGATCTATAACACTCTCTTGACTCCTAAACAACTCAAAATTTAATTATGAGACTCTAGCTATCTGTTCATCAACCACCTCAGAGACCTGAGAGGGATAAATATATCTGATTTTATAGGAAGCACAGGGCCTGCAGCTTCCCAAACTAAGAAATGACATACCAGTGGCTGCCTGGACAGTTCCCATTTTCTCTCCATACATTACAGCATCGATCTTCAGTCATTTGGCCCCGTTTCTCTGACAGACATTGATTGTAGAGCAGGGGTTATGAAGGACTTACCTACCCTGTCTTGGCAGAGCAAGGCTGTCTGCTTACCTGCTTCCAGGTTTATAACCCTCATAACTGTGGCCTAATTACCTCTGTTGTACCGTATTGTATTTGTTATTATAAGAGAAAGATCCATTTGTTGGACTGAAAGGGGAAACTGTAGGGGGAAATAAGATATACCTTAAACTTAAAAGAAAAAACAAAGAGGATGGGGGGTTGAGGGTGGGAGGGTGGGACTGGAGGGGGAATAGGGAGGGGACTGCGATTGAGATGTAACTTGAAGAAATAAAAAATAAAGGAAAAAAAACATTTCTGAGCACAGAGGTCCCTCCCTTGGATATGTATTGTACCTTTCTCTCTCTAATAACATGGTGTACTTGAAGGTGGATGTTTCAAGTAATTTACTGCCTGAGTTTACTGGGTTGGCATTTCTGCTCACTGTATAACAGATCTGTGTTTAGAGGGGCATTGTCTTGCAATCTGCCTTTATGTTATTAATTTGGTTGCTACTCTGTATTATTCTGGGAATCAAGACAGAAAGAAGACTAGAGAATAACAATGAACATGCACACACATACACAGCAGGGCAAGAGGTTTCATCAAACTGCCTCACATTAAATCCTCAGGCCAAAATTTGGTGAGAAGTATCAAAGCCAAGACCTATCTTCCCAGCTGCCATACACTTTTCAATTTTTCTGTATATTTCATCTAATTAATTTCATGCCCCTGGTCAGACTCATATCTGTGTTTATGATGGAGCTGTCCTCTGCAGTGGTGTTTGTGTTCTAACTCTTCTTTGGTATGAGGCCAGTGACTCTTTCCTTGTATGATTTATGACTTTCTGAGCACTTTTCCATCTTCTGTCTCACTTGATTTACACATCAGCTGCATCAGGCTTCAAGTTGCTGCAAGGGCAGTCATTATTTTATTTAACTCATTGCTTACTGCTGCATACCCCAGCCCCTTTCACATCTATTCACCGATGATTCATTCAGTGATTACACAATTTACAGCAGTGCCTGAAGTAAGTATATAGAGACATGGACATTCTGTATAGCTTTTGATAAAAGACCAAACACTATAAATACATAGAGATGTTTGTATAACCTTCAGAACTGGAAGGGCCTTTAGTAATTAAGAATGATATGATTTTACATTCGTTCTTAGGTTTTACCTTATAATTTGTCACTCGATGAATTTGGCTTTGATTTTGAATTTGACCATTTATCCTCTCCTACAGCAACTAAATGTTATATAGGATACTCATGTAACTCAAGGTGTTCAACTTCATATATTTTAGAAATCTTAGATAATACAACTCCTTCAATCATTTGTGGTATATAAGTAAAAAGTTTAATCAGAAATAAGAACAAATTGTAGATTGTTTTAAGAGTTATAATAAATAATGATGGCATCATTGAATTCTATACCTTAACCCATTTTTGGTTATTGCTTTATTGATACTCTGCCCAAATTGAAATCTGTTGAATTCAGTAAAGTAATACATCACAGAATTAGAAATAGATAGAAAGCATATTTTTATATTGTGTGTTTTATATTGTTCATTATTTAGTTTTCATTGAGTTAACTTTATGTTGCTTTTTAAAATAAGAGCCATATTCAAAAGCTTGTGACTGACATTGAAGTCATGAGATTTGGGTTTATTTTATCAACCATTAAAAATAATTCTAGTACAAAATTTGATTTATGTCTAAGGAAGAGAATCTAACCCAAAGCTGATTGAATTTCATAAACTAGTTTAAAGTATTTAATGTCACGTAAGCATGTCTATTGCAATTTTATGAAAACTGTTTGAATTGCTTGCCTATTCTAAAGGTGCCTATGTGTTTTGACATTTGCATAAACAATATTTGAATAAAGGATGAAGAAAACTGATGAGTTCTATTAAAAAACTTGGTTTTTCCATTGAATTATAGGGAAGTTGATGATACCATGAAAAATGGTGACAACAGCTTAGTTTGTTTAGGAGACAACACAAAAGATGTGTGTATCTCCAATCAACACAAAGAAAGAGAAGCTAGGAGTTCATCGTCTTGGGTGATGGTCAGCAGATGGCAGCATGCAGCAAGGAATGGTGGGAAACTATTTTTGCTGGCTCAGAGCCAGGGGATATCTAGTTCACTGCTCTATACCAGAGACATGGAGATCTGGAAGCATGAGAGTCTGCAGGAAATCTGGAAAGAGAACCTTTGCCAACCAAAGGTACTTGATAGATAAGACTGAACCTTGGGTGATTCCAAATGGGGCATTTGTTTATTGGGCTGTAGATATCTTGAAGGCGGGCATATCTGCAGCTTTTTGTGGGTCCTGGTGTGCATCTGTATTAGCTGTGGTCATCTCCTTTCTCCGCATTCTCTCTTTGGGATGATGGCATTGACCCATGACTTCATTCTCATCTCTAGCATGATGATGGCGCACAGATCTGCTCAGCCTGGCCAGCGTGTCCTGTTCAGTGCATTTCATAAACAGCTTTCATCCTGCTAATCTCTGAGTTACCTTTACACCCTGGTTCCCCAAAACCCACATTCCCCAGTGTTTGCAGGTTAACTCCAACAGATCCTTGAAACCAGAACTCTTGAGAGTCATTTCAAACGCTCCTCTCTCTTTCCCAGTCCCTTCCACCCAATAAAACTTCCAGCTATTCAATCCCCAGGTTCATTCCCTACCTTTTAGTTTTACTCCATTTGTTCCCCAAAACTCGGTTCTACAAGGAACCTCGGAAATATTTTCTGTGAGTCCATTCTCACTCCCTTCTTTATAAATTCTCTGCAACCAGAGTCACCTTTTAGAATGCCAATCAGGTGGTGATACAGTGGCCTTCCTTGGATCTCTGACCCTCTCTGCTTCACCTTCCTTAAGTGAGTTTTTTAGTTCTTGTTTTGTTCTTCTAAGTATCAAAGCTTTGGATTACGATGTCACCACTGTTTGCAATCACATTCCTTTTGTTTTTTGTTTTCCTTTTTTTATAATCTAAAAATGATCTTATTTTTCTATCACTTGCTCAGAAACTCTCCTCTAACTCAGGAGACCAGGTCAGGTTGCTTTGTTTCATTGTTTGGTACTTCTCCTGTCTTGTACCTATGGCATATATAATCGCTTGTTCATTGTTCCCACTATACTATAAGTGACAAGAGCCTCTGGGTCTTATTCACCATAATGGCTTTGGTTGCTAGCATACAGCTGGGGATGTAGCTGTTTGTCAATGAATATCCATAGAATGGATGGCTTCATGAATGGGGATATTTGTGATAATTGAATGAATAGACTAACAGACACAGATTAATTCTCTTTACTGGTGGCCATTGTGGTGGTACAGGAATGGAATGGGAATGCTCTGGGGATATAATATAAAAGGAAAATATGGGCCATTTCTCTTGGAGTGTGTTCTGTGTTCACAATCTCCTTGTAATGATAGAGGAGTCTCAATTCAAATCTGGGAGCTAGGGGAAGGAAGGGGCTCTTGAGAGTCAATGACAAATATAACTAACAAAGCTGTGCCAGTTATCTAAAGAGAGAACATTAGTATAAATCAACAGTCTTTCTTTTTATGTAGGAATGTGGGGGGAGGGATATAGTGTAGTGGGGAAATATGGAGTAGCCCCTTTCCAAAGACATTCCACAAAGAATTAAATTATTTTGTATCTGTATTAGCATCAAGTCAGGCACTAATGATATGTAGCATCTGAGCACTTAAACTGTAGGAAATGCAAATTAGGAATTAATTTATAAATTTTGCTTAATTTTAATATTTTGCTATTCAAATGTCAACTAATTAATACTTAAGTTTAAATAGCCACACATGGCTGATGATCACTGTATTAGTTTGCATTTCGCAGATGGAGAGGACATAGGCTTCGCTGAAATGGAAATGGTTGAACCATCAAGTCTTCCTGGGTGCAGTGCCTCGCATTACAAAGAATCTGATTAATGCCTCTGGCGTGCTTTGATTTTTAGTGATGCTACTTTTTTAACAAGCATATGAAATAAAACCTTTCTGGGGAAGAGGTAAGATGTGGATAATTTTTTAAATAGCAAAATATAAGGGCCTAGTTTATAAGCCTGCCTTTCTCTCATTCTTGGAGTGTACTATTTTTTTTTTTTCTAATTCAGTAGAGTGGCTTTTGCTTCCTATCAGATAAAAAGAGATGTCTTAACCTATTCTAAACGCCACTTTCAGGAAGCAGCTAAATACCACCTTGTCTCTTGGTATGTTAAGAAGTAGGCCCTCAAACAAAGAGGTGGATATGCTATTTATAGAATTCTGGTGGAATCATTTGATGTTCACGTGATGTTTCATGATATGAAAGTATTTTGTAAAAATTAGCTCATGTTTTTCACACTTGTTCATAGGCAGTGGTTAAGATGGCACTTTCATTCTAGTGTTTTTTATGTGAGTGGTGTATGGAATGTACATACTATTTTCTATGTGAACACCGAATATAGGAAGTCCAAGTCTATGTTTTTATGGCATATGGGATGTACACAGAGAATCACATGATGGAAGCTGGTCCTGTGACTTTGAATGAATTGGGTTGTAATGGCATAACTAGCTCTTAGAGATCTGAAAAGATAGTTAATTCTGCACAACTATAACTTATTTGTCATTCTGCAGCTGGAAGCTCTGCTTGGTGCTCACATGGTCTAGGACAATTCTTCCCAAAATTTATTGTGCATTGAAATCACCTCTGCATCTTACATTGCTGATTCTGATTCTGCAGTTCTGTGTTTAGGACCAAGACCCTGCATTTCCGATAGTCTCCTGAGAAATGTTAATGTTGCTGGACTTCACATTGAGTAGCAAGACGCTCAGGCATAAATTTGACTTTAGTTAGTTTTACATTGAAAAAAATCTGCCTCTGTCACTGCAAAATTTATTCCTAAACCCTGTCAGCTGTAACGTTGTGCTATGAGTTCAGCTGAAAGTATATGGAACATAGATTCAAATTCTTTACCGGGGCTAGGAAAACAGCTCCATACAAGCTGATAGGATGTTGGTGGCCTGGTGTTTACATTAGGTAACAGATGGGCGCAACAGGCTCATAGCAGTGTAGAATTTATTAACTCATGCCAGGGGCAGGCAATGGAATAACTTTGGATTTGTAATCAGGAGGTCATGCTTTGGATTTAATGTATCTTTAACTTACCATAGGGAAGGGATTTAGTCTCTTGGACCCTCAAGGTTTTACCTTTCAAACACAAGTCATATTCTCTGTGAAAGGGCAAACTCTGTGTCTTTTACTTCTTGACACAGATTTGTGTGGTGCCGTAGATATGTGCAATAAACTTGAGATGATTTAATAGCAGCCACAGTCATTGTCTGAGTTATTAGGAATAGGAGAAGTGAATGCTTAGTGGAAAATCAGATCAATTAAATAATATTAGAAATTCCAGGGGGAGTGAGGTTAGACAGAGGATGAAATAGGACAATTTAACACTTGACTTCTCTTAAAAGTATCAACCGAACAACTATCAATGCACAAAACACACAACAGCTAAGGACTCCAGGTGAGAATTATGACACCCAAGTGAAACATAGAAATAAAGAAACATGTACTGAAGTGTCACTGAAGTCAATAGGAAGAACACTTTCAGCTTACCCACTCCACCCTTCCTTCATCCCTAGCAGAACACAGAGAAAGATGCTCTGTGTGTAGTGGAAGGAGTGTGTTGTGAGCATCAGCCTTGATTATAGCTCTAGAACTAAGCCGGTCTAAGTCAAGTATGACCTCTGTGGACATAGGTTCTAGGCTCAGCAACAGAATGTCCTCCATGGCCATAACCAGGAGGCCCACTTTTGTGAACCCGGGTGTTTTATCTTGGATATTGAAAATTCCCCAAAGCCCATTGTGTTGTAGGCATTTTCCCAAAGGGGAAACGAGTCTTTGAAAGTTTTAAGTCACTAGGTTCTTTATCTTCTTTCCATTTTTCACTTTATGGCTATGAAGGAAGTCACACTCTTAGAAAGGGATAGTAGAACTGTAACTTCCAAAGGCCAGAAATTTAAGAGAAGTGTAGAGATGTGGAAAGCGGTTAAGTTTCACTTGTGAAAGATGAACAAATGTTGGATGTAGGCTGCACTTAATGATAGAGCATTGTGTACTTGCAAGTTGCTAAGTAGATCATAAAAGTTTTCAACACATACACACATTATATTTCATGTCTCATGTACAATATTTGTCATATTTCTTGCAGTAAAGCTAAAAACATGGTAATGCTAGGCTTGCCTTCCAGTGTTTTATAGATAAACTTAAAAACATTTCAGTTTATTTATTCCATCAGTGTATGGACAATTGGCATAGTGCTAAGTATGGGGTACTCAAATTCCTGATAATAGTGACTATGGGAGCAGAAAGGATCCTGTAGTTATTATAGACCAGAGATAGGCATGCATTTAGTAGTTGCATAATCAGCCATTAGGGGAATGAATGAATCAGAAGCATGTTGGCTTTGGTAGTGGCTGGTTTTATGTCAACTTTACATAAGGAGAGTCATCAGAGAGGAGGGAACCTCAACTGAGAAAATACCTCCATAAGATATGGGCGTAGGGCATGTTCTCAATTAGTGATTGATGGGAGGGACCAGTACATTGGCCCAGTTCTATTTGGAAAGCAGACGGAGCAAGCCATGAGGAGCAAACCAGGAAGCAGCAGTCAGTCCTCTAAGGCCTTTGATTGGCTCATGCCTCTAGTTTCCTGTCCTGCTTGAGTTCCTGCCCGCACTAATTTTTATGATGAGATATTATATGGGACTGTGAGTGAAATAAACCCTCTCCTCCCCATCAAGCCTTAGTCATGATGTTTCATCACAGTGATTGTAACCCTAAGACAGCCTTAGAGTCACTGCAGATGCCTTGCTTTGTTCTTGGAAGTGTTTTAGCCCTGGCTGTCTTCTTCTTGCTTGTCTTAACACTTAACAACTTTTAGAAAATGCTTCTTAGTAGTTGACAAACCGATGAGAAGGAGATGTATCTTCACAGCGGTACTTAATCTATCCTGTTCTAGACTGTCATTCTTTTCTTCAGTTGTTCGTATGAGCTTATGTAATTATGACCTTTGACTATAACTTTCCAGATGATAACAGTCTCATAATATCTTCTACAGTAAACCAACTAAGGGATAAGATACCAAGTGGTGTGTATTTATCCACATAAATGTGAACACCTGGGTCAGTATACAGATTTGGATGTTTAAGAAGAGCTCACTGGGAAAGAAAGTGATCAACGAGGCCCAGGTGTGAGATATAGTCTAGAGCTTTTCTGTTCTCAAAATTTAAAAATAAATATAAAATTTTGGTAATTTCCATAAGAACCTCTTTCTACCATCTATTATTTTTCTCTTTCCAGCTTTCTGTTCCATGAAACCAGATAGTTATTTTGACAATTGATGTATGCATAATTGATGTATAAATAGAAAAAATGTTTTACCATTCAAAACAATGCTCCAATTTTCTTTTATCTTTGTCTCTGTATTGGCCTTGTTAGAGTTACATTAGGAGCTCTGTATTTGAATTAGCTCCTAGATTCTAGTCAATGCCATTTTTCGAAGAATTTCTCAGCTAATACAAAAATCAACTAATCCTGATTGGTTTTTAGGAAAGGTTTTCACTTAAAAATTAAAAACTTAAACTTACAGATTCCTTTCCTTTAAAAAGTTCAATGCCTCATTATTTTTTCTCACTACACAAGTTAATTGCATTATCACTACTTAAAACCTGCTCCTCAACCTGCCACCCTGCAGGTCTCTTCACCATAGTTTTGTTCTAAAATCACCACTTTCAGAAGCTTAAGCGTGGGGCAAGGGTGTATTTAGCCAGCTTAACTGCCTTTGTGAGTTGACACCAACCCGGTGGGGTGGTTTGAATAAGAATGGCTCCCATAGGCTTATATATTTGGTTGTTTAGTCATTAGGCAGTGGAACTCTTTGATAGGATTAGAAGGATTAGGATGTGTGGCCTTGATGGAGGAAGGGTGTCACTGGGGGTGGCCCTTGAGATTTCATAAAGTCAGTCAGACCAGTCCTTCTCTCTACTTCCCGCCTTCCCCACCCTCTCCCCCTTCTTTCCCTCTCCTCTCTGCCTACAGATCAGGATGTAGCTCTCAGCTGCTGCTCCAGCACCTTCCTGCTTGCTGCTATGCTCCCCCCATTATGATAATGAACTAAACCTCTGAAACTATAAGCAAGTCCCCAGTTAAATGTTTTCTTTCATAAGAGTTGCCTTGGTCATGGTGTCTCATGACAGCAATAGAACAGTGATTGAGATGGTTTATACTTTCACTACTCACTGAGTGGCTTGAGTAGCAACTGAAAATTGGGTCTTTCTAGTTCCTCATCTCTAACTGCCACATTAAATTCATTTTCTCAATCCTCAGACAGTGCTCAAACTTCTGTGGGAATAGTCTCAACCAACTTTCATTTTCCACACTGTGAATAGAGTAGCCCTTTGAAACAAATGTGGATTTGTTATCTTTTATAGTAAGATCTCCTGTGTGTCCCAAGAGGCCTGCATGAAGTAATCCATGTTGGTCAGCATGGAAGATAGTCTTGTTTCTATAAAAAATTACCAAGAAAATAACTTATTAGAGGAAAGATTTATTTTTGGTTTGTGGGTTGGTTGTATCCTCTATAGTCTTTTGGTGCTGTTTCTTCTGGGCATGTTTATAATGAGGGAGAACATCATTTGTACAGAATGTGTGATTGTAGAGAAGAATGAAGAATGGGAAACTTCATGGTGGACAGGAGGCAGAGTGGGGGGGGGAGAGAGAGAGAGAGAGAGAGAGAGAGAGAGAGAGAGAGACTAAAAGACTATGACAAGACACATCTTTAAAAGGCATGCATCCAGTGATCTACATTCTCCAAAAAAGTCCTACCTCCTAATCATTCATTCATCTTTGATCCCATCAAAGGATTAAATTGATGAAGTCAGAGACTCATGATCCAGCCACCTTTCAATAGGGCCACCAACAGGGGAATGACTCTTAGGCACATAAGCTCATGGAAGACACTTCATATCCAAACCACAGCACTGTACCTCTGAGTCTCAATATTTGATTCTTGATTCCTTTGTATGTATATATTTTAAGTGAGAACATAAAAAGGAAGATTAGAACAAAACAAGACTGAAGCCCAGCAGGAAAACATTAAAGCCTATAGCTCCATTTCCAGCATCCGGACCTTTTCTTGGGTTGGCTTGATGTCTATGGGTTTCCCTGGCAGATGCAGCACACTCCTACTATCTCTAATTTCCTGGAGTCTCCGTTGCAACTTCAGCTTTACTTTCATAACTTTATGCACGACATGGGGGCTACCAGACAGAATGTCTACCCTGCCACATTTGGCTTTGTCTCATAGGTCTTCCAATAAGATCTGGGTGGAAGTTACTGCGACCTGACGTCTCTTTCATTCTGCACCTCTGCAAAACTATCATGGTGCGAATGATTGCTGCCAGTTTGACAAGTAGCTGTGTCCCTGTAGATCATGGCTTCAAGGACCTCTGAGATCTTTGAAGGGTGGCTGGGTGAGGGGGAAATAGTTTTTCAAGTGTTCCACTGAAAACAGGGTTACAGTTTTCTCAAAGTTTTCCAAATGAGTTTATACCTTTATATCCTTGAACTGCAGTGAGTAGGAATCAGCCAGTTCCCATGATTTCCCAAAAGCATTTTTGCTACAGTCCCAGTGTGAAACATTTAACTTCATTTAGAGTTGTTATGATGATGATGTGTATGAGTGATTTGCCTGCGTGTACATCTGCACCATGAGTGTGCAGTGCCCATGGAGGCCAGAAGAGGGCATCAGATTCCTTGGAATTGGAGTTTACAGACCATTGTGAGCCACCATGTGAATGCTGGGAAATGAACCCAGACCTTTGCAAGGGTAGCCTGTGCTTTTAACTACTGAGCCATTCCTCTGACCTCCTTAACCTCTGTTTAAAGACAGTAATCTCTTCAGCAACCTCACTTTCTCAGGCACCCACTTGGCTCTTATTCTAGCCAAGCAAAATTTCAAATCATCCTGTTCTGCTGTTGGCCATCAGCTCTTACTGAAGCGTGACTAACAACACGGGGCATTTTACATCCTAATCCTAACACCTAATCTCTATTGACTCATCTTAACCTTTTGATTTTACACCCCTCTTCTTTTAGAAAGTAACCCGGCGTGTAATTGAACTGAGCCAAATCAATTTTTTCTAATACACGCCCCTCCCCTCTAGTGCTGGAGATCCATCTCAGGGCCAAGTGTGTACTAACCACTGTGATATACCTTCAGCCCTATTATACAATTTGTGTGCTACTTTCTGAAGTTACTTGTGTGTGTGTGTGTGTGTGTGTGTGTGTGTGTGTGTGTGTGTGTGT
>CAJQZJ010032464.1:8559554-8571925 GCA_907164525.1 Lophiomys imhausi
TGTGTGTGTGTGTGTGTGTGTGTGTGTGTGTGTGTGTGTGTGTGTGTAAAGTCCAAGAATGGAGTTGTGTGAGGAGATTTATGAGTGCTTGTGAGTGAACTCCAAGAAAACAAGACATGAATCTTGTGACCTCAGTTTCTCTAAAACACATTATTGTTCTGGGAATATTTTTTTTGTGCTTCTCCCAGGTGCAGTGGGTAGGAGAGAGTTTACTTCAGCTGTTGTTATTTATAGGCCTCTATGGAAAAAAGAGTTTTTTGCCATATGTGGCTTGTCCTTGTGATCGAAGACCTTACTCATGTGATTCTTCTTAACCCTCAGAGTATAAATTGCCTGATGATCTGAATAAAGTTGACTTTTGCGTGAGACTTTAGTCTCTCTCATTTTTAGGGCCTTCTCTCCAGGGTTTATGCCCCCAGCTAGAGCAGTAAATGTGTGTGTGTGTGTGTGTGTGTGTGTGTGTGTGTGTGTGTGTGTGTGTGTGTGTTGAGTAATATATTCCTATTCGCCTTTCAAGATTTATTTCATAGATTACATTATTTCTGGAACTGGATATCACTTCCACTCTGCCCATATTTCTCAGTATAATTACTTGTCTATATTCCCAATGGAACTATGTACATGTTTTAAATAACACTTATTGATACATTTTCTTTATGAATACTTGTATCTGTTTTCTTCAAGAATTTAAAATCTTTGAAATTATTGATTAGTTTTGTTTACCTGTAAAATTCTGACTAGCATTTAGTAAAATGCCCTATGGTTTGTTGAATTTGCTTTGCCAAATACTGTGCTTTCTTTCAACATATAAGGTAAAAAATTTCATCTCTGTATTATTGAAAGAGGCAAATATATATATATCTTTAAAATCTCAAGGAGACTATTCAGAAGCCTGAGGAGGAATGAGGCTATAGGCAGTGTTTAAAAATTGATCTTAGTTCTAGAAAAGCAGCAGCACTATCCCCTACACTGGAGTTATCTATGTGCCTTCCATTCTATTCATTTATAATTTTCTTGGGGGCAGTCCCATGTATTTTTTATCTCTGTATCCTTAGGCCCTAGTTGTATTAATATTATGGTTTGAATTTGAATCTTTCCCCAAGAAAACATTTGTAGTGAAGACTCAGTTCCTAACAAATATGTTATTATGAGATGATCGAATCATGAGAGTAGTACCCTCATCAATAACTTAATCCATTGACAAGTTCATACTGAAATGACCATTAGGAGGCTGAGACTGAATAGAGGCAGTATTTCACTGTGGGATGCTCTCTTGCCCATGGTCTCTCTCTCCCTGCTTCCCAGCCACCACGAACAACTTCCTCTCTCACAGGCTCTGGTTGCCATTGTGGTCTACTTTGTCACGAGCCAATTGCAATATTCCAATTGACCATGAACTGGAATATCTGAATATGTAAACCAAAAATATCTCTTCTTCTTTTACAATTTATTTTTATATATATTAACAGGTGATAGAAATCAAGACTAGAACTATTAGTTCTCCTACCCTTTCATTCTCTTCTTTTATTCTCTTCTTTCCTGTCCTCTCTGATTTCTTTTTACATTACACACACACACGCACACACACACACACACACACACACACACACACACACACACACACGCACACACGTGTACATATTTGGTGACTATGCTGGGGTAGTATTCTTGTACCTAGGCTGATTCACACATGGAGATTGCAGTGCTTTGGGCAAAGAATAAGGAGGAATTGTAAGGGAGTGTGTCATATCTCAGGGTTCTAAGATAGTCAGAACGACTGTGAAAGTGATTGACCTGGTGTTGGAGGGTTGTAAATTATAACAGATAGTGTCAGTCATGGGACCCAATGCTTGTGATTTCACTGGTAGGGTCAGGATTGTAGGCAGATCCTAAGATGACATCTAAAACACACCACGAAGGGCTCACAGCTTCATGTAACTCTCTCCCCTTGACTGTAGGCGGATTTTTTTTTTGATTGCTTCTAGGTTAAATGTGATCAAAGTGAGAAGATATCACTGTTTCAGTTATGTATCTATGTGGAAAACATGGTAGGATGTTATTTCCCTGGCTACCTTACACCTTATAAGATTTTAGTCTTAGTCCGTTATATCTGAATGCTTTGCTTGTGGGCTCCAGGATGTAAGCAGCCATGCTGCAGATGTGCCTTGGGAGATAAGCAGCCTCCAGAACCTGGAGGTGACTCCCAGTCAAGAACCAGCAAGGAGCCAGTGTGCTACAACCACAAGGAAATGATCTCGCCCAACAACTTGAGTTAATTTGAAACAGATTCCTCTCTCCAAATCCATCTGGAAGACAGCTTGACCTCACCCTTGCAAGTCCAGAGCATCAGGCTGAGTTAAGCTATACCAGGACTCCTGACCTACAGAGACTGAGAAAAGTTAAGTGCAAGCTGCCTTAAGTTTCTAAATTCGTGCTATTTTGTATTCATCAGTTGATAAGGAATGACAGCAGTTTGGGCATTACAGAAGGAATGGGTGTGGGAGCTGCTCTGTCTGTGCTCAGGGGGGAAGAGTCCCTGAGTGTAAGTCATCTTCCATTTGATAAAAGTGAGGATGACCAAGGTCAAGTTCATTGCTCTCTATCCTGCTGTCAGTGAGAAAGGAAATTCTACAGGAATTTCCCCACATTTTCCTGAGGCGTCGTCTGTCTTTGAAATAGAAGTTGATAGAAGTGGAATTCTGCTTTATTAATGTTCAGCACAGAGCTGTGAAAGTTTCCATGAAGGATTTGGGGATTTCTTATTTCTTTATTTCCTTTCTTTCTTTTTTTAATATTTATTTATTAGTTCAGGTTACATCTCCATCACAGTGTCCTCTTTACACCCCTCCCAGTCCCTTATTTTTTTCCAAAAGAATTAAACAGGGATATCATTTGCTTAAAGTCATAGAAAGATTCAGGTAAATTTCTGTGTCTGGGCCTTAAAGCAGCCCTTATGCTTAGCATCCACTAAACTTTACACAGGCTTTATGAAAACAGACCTAATTAATACCTTTACACTATTTAGAAACTGTCCTTAAAAATCAATCAAAATTTGGAATTTGGACTTTTACAAATTTAACTTAAGGATCTATTATAACATTAGTCAATCATATTTTATTGAATGAAATTTATTTTATAAATGAAAACAAATTTAACAATTCTCTTGACCATCCTCTCTTCCTTATATAATAGATCGGATTACTGAGTGTAAAAGTGTGCAGTGACTTGTCCCAAACAGCTACACAGCCAACTCCTAGCTAGACAGAACTAAGTGGCCAAGATCAGAGTTTCATATTGTTTTCACATATGAAGTGTGGAATCAGGATTTATACAAGAAATCATTAGTCTACTAAGTTAATACTTCTGCTTTAAAGAAAACCATATACATCTGAAACATTCTGGGCATGTAATTATCACTCTTTAGAAATCACCCCCAAAGAGGAGTGTGATTCTTGGTGGTTCAGCTTCTACTCCAATTGGTGTCTATTAACAGTTTGAATAATAACCATGCTTAGCTTCCTTAGTTAGGTACTGATTATGGCCTGCAGTGTAGTGTCATTTTTCACAAGATGTGGACTCTTGTTTTGGATCAAAGAAACAAGGAGAAGAGGGCAAGCTGAATCACGTAGGGATCTACAACAGAGATAATAGGAGCACTTGAGTGTTTGACAGACATGAATTTCTGGTATGAAGCATGAAGAGTTCAAATGTGGGACACAGAGTGAAAACTTGTTTGCTTGTTGATGAGTCAAAAAGTGCTAGGAGTAGACTCTGGAATTACTTTCTTCTAGGTATAAATAGAATTACAAAATGTTGGAATTAGTAAACCCACTGAAATTAATTTGATTAAAGCTCACATTATAGTGATACATGGGTATAGGTTTAGGGAGGTGACTTCCCCAAGACCACAGCATACCAAGAATTTGGTAATTTCAAAATGTTGCAATTATCTTTTGTTGCTTACTTTACTTTATATGTTTTCTGCTGCTGTATCTTTTCTCACCCCTCCCAGCCCTTGCCACAACAGGTACACACACATACATGCACATCCGCTCTTCGGACAAGTTCTTGGAATTGGTTATATTGCTGATAGTCATGATGAAAAGCCACAATTCTTTGGATATGAAGCAGTGCATTTAGATAGGAAGGTCATTAAATTTAAAGGTGGAAGACCAGAGTTGCCTTCAGTTCTTACTTTTCTGAGTCATTGTCATTTATAAGATGCAAATGAAGATGAGTGAGGATACATGATGGATGATGCGGAAGCCCACTGGGAAAAGACTGGGGCCCAGCAATACTGTGAAGAAGAGTTCTGTTACCCTCAAGAGCTGCATATGAAAGTATTTTATATACCTCAGTGTCCTACAAATATATTGTTTTATTATTATTTCCATATACTGTGCACTTTGGAGAAATATTGCATGAGATACAGTTCTTTACACCCTTTTACCGTGAGACAGGGTTTCTCTGTGTAACAGTCCTGGCTCTCCTGGAATTCATTTCCTAGACCAGGCTGACTCTGAAGTCACTTCTGTAGACCAGGCTGACCCTGAACTCACAGAGATCTGTCTGCCTCTGCCTCCTAAGTGTGAGTGCTGGGATTAAAGGTATCACTACCTGGAGAGATACCTTCAGAAACAAAATTATAATCTCATAGCCTATCAGGGAAGAATACTGAATGGTAGTGATGGGCAAAAACCTTTGTTTACAGGAGAAGGAGTTGACAGTGGTATGAGGGCTTAGGGAAGATTGCAAAGGAGTTGGGGCTTGAACTGGATCATGAAGAAAATTCAGCTGGAAAGGGCAGCCCATTGCTGTTAAGTAGAGCCTTAAGGCATAGGCATAGAAAAGACCAAGGATTAGTTACCAAACTAAAGCAGAGATACAACACAAATATTTCAAGGAGCAAAAATAATCATGGGTACTCGGTACATTGAAACCTAGAGTTTTATTGTTGAGACAACAGGAAACTACAAGTGACTCTTGAGCAAGGATAATTTGTCTGAGGTTAGGTTAGGTTAGGTTAGATTAAATTGTCTGGATTAGGAACTCCCCCCTGTGGGGATGGAGGTTGGGATATTGTGAACAGTATAGGCAGGAAGAGTGGTATGTTCCTTCTCTTCCCAGAACTCCTTTGTGGTGGTGTCCTTCAAAATGACATGCAGAAAGGACTTGGGATCATGTCAGGCTCTATATGTAGATGACCTCTGGAATGTTTTTTATCCTATCTCTGCATGAACCTGTCAGTCCTGCTCTGTGCTGCATTCCACTAGACCACAGGATGACTTTGTTTTTAGCCAAGTGATAATAATAACTAGCAATTACACTGTAGATAAACTGACAACAAAAAAAAGTCCGCTTTGTTCAAGGTCAGCGAAAGGTGACAGAATCTTGAAGCCTTGTAAGAGAACAAAACGAACAAGATCTATTGTGTCTGTTTCTAACAGAGCAGGGATTCCCCCTTGCTCTCTGTGTTTTCTATGCTTGGGCAATCATTATTTTATCACTTTTAGGGGAAGATTTTTCAAGAAGTTAATTCTGTCCCTTATCACCACAGACAGTTTCCTAGTTTTCAATAGAATATTCACATAGAGAAGACTGGGTAATATTCCTGAAATTCTTTTACATAAAAAGTATTGTTAGAGTGAAAATGAAGGTAATATTTTTATATTTGGAGCTGTGATCCTAAAAGCTGCAGCCAACATGAATACATCATTTATATTTGAACTTTCTTCTTTCATAAGCACAGGAGTCACTAACCTTAGATTAAAAAAAGAATAAACATGCTTCCAATAATTGAAATGACAAATGAATATGAGCATAACAGGGAAAGAATAGCATTATTCAGTGAAATCTTATTTTTATTTAAATAAAAATGTAGGAAAGATAAAATGCTTCATTTTGTGTATAATTAAAGTAGAGGTTTAGTTGGAGAATATGGTTCTATGATTTATGTAACTCTCCACCTCTCCCTTGGAATTGTCAGATCATAGGCTTTAATGTAAGAAATGACACCTTCACAAAACAGGGAACTTTTAAAGTAAAAAAAAAGAAAATCTTGAAATGCATTCAAACTCATATAGACTTGTCTTGGTTCTATACTATTATATTTTTTTATGAGACTGATCATTCTTTCAAGTTCTGTCACAGGCATTAATTTATAAACCTCAATATTTCAGTTACTTCTCTGAAAAGTGAAGTTGAAGGTACTAATTCTCCTTTCAAAGATGTCATTAAGAAACCGTTGTTAAATGATCATGAAAATCAATTAATTTTAAGTGTTCTCCACATTCTTAACAACAAAGATTAATTCGCTTAATTTTTTCACTTATGAAAAAATTTTTTCAAGTGATGGTCAATTATAAACACAAGAATGAAGCATGTGAGGGGGAAGTTGTTGCTACTATCTTCTGTTTAACTTTATGATGCTTGGGAAAGTCATTGAACCTTTTCCTGATGCTGTACAACTGGACTACTAATGAGCATATATACAGGGACACACCTCCTACTTCCGTGCTTTTCTCTCTGAATATACCAAATACCTTCCAATATTTCTTTACCAATAAGATGTGAAAAACTGAAAAAATAATCAATTTTACTGTGCCGTTTCTGCAGTGATTGAGCATCCTAGATGAGTGGATGACATCCCATACCCATATCCATCTTGGACCTGCAGAGAGGTCAGCGAGGATTCATCTCGTCATGTGTATTGAGTTGTGCTTAATTTGGTCTTGATACTGGGACTTATCCCACTGGCTATGGATATTATAGTAGGCCATTTGTCCACTGAGACGAGTTTCTAAGTTGCTACACGTGTACTCCTTTCATAATGCTTTTATGGTCATCCAAGTCCTTGGGGCTTTCAATAGGCAGAAGGATATGGTGGTAGCATCTGTGGAGTGAGTATCCAGATCTACTGAAGGGAGAAAGATTAACTTATGGAGATTTCCACCATGAGCTGCACACCCACTAGCCCTTGCGTTTGTTGTGAGGAGTAGAGGAGAAACCATAGGCCAAAACACTTTTAAACTAGTATATGATGAAGAGGTGGCATTGACTGAGGGTCTCATTTCCATTACAGTCTACTGACTTCTCTGTTTAGACATTATTGGTGAGATTTAGTGAAGCAGAAGCAACATCACTTATTCATCCAACATTGGCATTGTCTTCTCTTGCTCTTCCTAGCACTCCATAGGTTAGCTTTGATTTGGACAATTTCAGGGCAGTCTGGGGTAGGGAACCTCAGATCTAGAATGTGGAGGATTTAAAAAACTTACCCATATTATAGCCCATGAAAATGAAAAATTTGAAGAGAATCTCTTTAAATTCCACAGAGAAATGGCAGATTATTCATTTTGCCAAAATAAAAATCCAGCCTGGACACCCATTTTGGATGCTTTCTCTGAGCTTTGTAGTTTCTTTCCTTGATCACTTAAGCAAAAGGAGAGAAGACAGCCTGCCATAATCAACATCTGAACCACACAGGAAAATACAAATAGAATTTAAATGTTTCTCTTTTGATGGCATCTTCTGGAGACACTTGGAAAGAATAAATTAGCTTGAAAAGAACTAGCACCTCTCGGGGAACACAGACAGAAAGTGAAACTGAAGCCCCATCAGGCAAGGCTGAAGGATTTAGAACAAATCAAGAGGACCATAATTGTATAATTCTAAAAGCTAGTTTTTTTTTTATGTTAAGTACTGGGTTAGTGCCAGAGAAGCAAAATCCTTAAGTCCGATGAGATTTTTGGCCTCAAAATGAGCTCAAAACATACCTAAGGAAACTATGCCATGTATGGTGATGGATATTAGAAAGTTTTAAATATTGGGGATAATTCAGATTTTTGAGATTTTGTGTAGTGCCAGGCTTCTGAGAATCTACTGAAAAATCTTTTTTGTATCCTATACTAGTAAATTCTGCTGGCTTGCCTGTCATCTGTCTCATATAAATGAGGTAACGCAGATGGCTAGCACACTAGGGCTCGCCGCTGCTTGCTTTAAGAATGGTGTGGAAGAGCAGAGAGTCTAGACTTCTGAAGCCAATTGTAAAGACTTGGGCCTTACCAAGACAGATGGGTGCTTTCCTCCTCAACTGTTCTCAGCTGTGCTTCTCTAGCTTCTTCCTGTGTATTTGCTGAATGTTTTTATTTTTATTTTTCTTGATCCAAGCAGATTCTTCAATTTTTGCATGATGGAGAAAGTGGAGTAGGAGGAAGGGTGTGTTTTCCTCACTGGTGGTCTTTTTAATTTGAAAATTATATGTCTTTAAAATTTTTTTTTACATTTTTATTTCTTCAAGTTACATCTCATAGTCCCTTCTCTCCTCCCCATCCCTGTCTCACCCTCCTACCCTCTTTCCCTCACCCTCCTATCTGCTTTTTTTTTTTTTAATTTAAGGTGTATCTTTTCCCCCCAACAGCTCCCCCTTTCAGTCCAATGAAAGGCTCTTTTTCTTATAACAATAAATGTAATACAAAACAATAAGAATAATTAGGTCACAATTATGAAACTTATAAGGTATAACATACATTCACAATATCCAGTCCATACATATTTAGCAACTGATATTAATATTCTATTATCTATCTATCTCAATGAGTTTAAAGTTCTATACATAACTCAGTTTCTATCCTGACTTGCATTACCAACTTAAAAACAATTTCTTAGACTTAGAACATCCTTTTAATTCCTAAACAACTTAAAATTTAACTGTGAGACTATAACTATCTAGTCTTCAACCACATCAGAGACCAGAAGGATAAATATACCTGAATAAACAGGAAGTGCAGAGCCAGCAGCTTCCAAAACTAAAAAACGACAGACTAGAAAATAAGCAAAACAAAAAGTGAACTAGGGGATAGGGCTTTAAAAATGTGATTTCATTCATCCTTCCTTCTTATTTATCCAAATGAGATCTGTCTTTCAAAGGAATCCTATTTAGCAGTTTCTGGGCAGTTTTTGCTTTCAGAATTCTTTTCATATTATTTGTCATTCATATCGTTCATTACCCTATAGCTAGCTTGAGCCATAGTTTTAATCTTTTACAGGTGTGAGTTGACATAGTTATTGTTTCAATATAAACATATGGAGCTAGGGCATCTTATACTTGTCCTCTCTTTCTGCATTTTGCAGTCATGTGCTAAATCCCCTCAGATGCTAAGTTCTGCTGAAGCAGAGCATGTTCTCAGAGGCAAGGATGTGAGCAGTCCTAATGTATCTCACTAAGTGCCTAGGGCCTTCAGTGGGTGCTACATATCACAGCACCATGAAACTGAAGGAAGCACTTTCCCGATTCTAACACCACCTTTGTGTTTCAAATTTTATTCCTTAGTAACATTTTGCCTTGCTGGAAATAGAAAGCGCAGTTTTGGACTCAACATGTTTCTTCTATCTACAGGCAATTGTTTTGAATTAAGGAAAAAAAATTAGATAAATTCCAAGAAGGAGATGAGCAATTCTAACAGGCTCAGCATTTTTTTGTTATGAGAGTAAAGCATTGGTCATCCTATTATCTGTTATTTTGAGCTTTGCTGAAGTTGCTAGAGGTCAATAGGAATTAGTTTCAATTAAAGAACTTTCTCTCTGCAATCTCCTACTGTTTTGGATTGAAGGAAGATCGACGATGATAACATGGTCCTGATACTCTAATTGCAGCTTCTTTCCATTTTTGCTAAGAAATTGTAGAAAAGGTCACTTCAAATCTTAAAAAATTGAGAGCGTCATTGTCAGAGAGCATCACTAATGCATATAATTACTATTTTAGATTATCAAGAAGGTCCAAAGGCTGGCATTTTATTTTAATACTCACTATTTAATTATATCAGTGCCATTTTCTAATAACCTAAGACAGCTACCTACTGTGGTTGTTGAGTTTTCAGTTCCAAAGTTTAACATTTTTGACATAGAATGCCAGCATTTTATATATAAATATATATTGTCCATAAAAAGAGTGAGAATCAATAAACATGTCAATTAAAAAAAGTTAAAAACCCAAACTAGTCCCTAGTAACTTGGTTAGGAAAGACAAAATGCAATGGGCACTACTAGTGTTTTCTTGACATGCAGCTCAATAGGATGGTCTGCAGAACTGTTTTGACTCACATTTTAAAAGTTAGGAGAGTTCCAGTAGATTGAGTTTGGCAGGTAAACTAATTCTGCTAAGTGAGGACATGGGCAGGTTAATTGGTGTAGTTTTAAGATAACCTCTTTTTGGAACCCTGCTTCCTTTCTGGGTGCATTGGTTTAACAAAAATTTCAGTATTCTTCCTGCCTTTAGAGAACTACCTTTCATCATTAAGAAAATATTGGATAATTATTCAGCTTTTGGTATTTTTCATATATTCCTCAAATGTTCTTCCTGGGCAGTGAGATGAAAGCTTGCTGTCTAATTGCCAGGTGTTCAGGCTGTTTGTGCATACGTTTAAAATACTTAGTGGGCCAGTTTACTTATTTATTTGAAAAAAAAAAAAAAAAACAGATGACTCAGTTGAAAGCTCTGTCTACCCCATCATGGGGCTTTGGCTCAAAAAATTGACCGTAAGCTTACTGTGGAGATATCTATCTTATTATGGGGAGTGAGATTCTATTAGCATACACTTAAATTTTTTCTTTTTTTTTTTTTTTTTTTTTTTTGGTTTTTTGAGACAAAGTTTCTCTGTGTAGCCCTGGCTGTCCTGGACTCACTTTATAGACCAGGCTGGCCTCGAACTCACAAAGATCCACCTGCCTCTGCCTCCCAAGTGCTGGGATTAAAGGCGTGCGCCACCACCGCCCGGCGCTTTACTTTTTTTCTGAATATGAAAGTAAGAAAAATGCTTGTCATGAAAAATGTGAGTTGGAAGGGAAAGAATAATTGATAAAAAAGTCATTGTATGAAGAAAACCATTAACATTTTACTTATTTATTTAGCTAGTTTTTCTGTGCAGGGTCTGTTTACACACATCTCATCCTTTTTAGCTTATCCTAGTAACCTAAGAATGATTCTTTGAGGACTCAAATTATTAACATATATGTAAATTCTCTTGAGCAAGGCTTCTGTAGTTTATTTGACCATTCTCAGGCTGCTGAATATTTTAAAAGTTTTAGTAGAGCTCTGCTCATGGGAATTTGGAAAGAAAGTGTGATGGTTTGAGTGAGAATGGCCCCTGTAGGCTCATATGTTTGAGCATTTGGTCTCCAGTAGGTGGGATTGTTTCTGAACTACTAGAAGGTATGGCCTTGTTGGAGGAGTTGTGTCTCTGACTGTGGGCTTTGAGGTTTCAAAAAGACTTAAATCATTCCCAGTCTCTCTCTCTCTCTCTCTGCCTCCTACTCCTACTTGTGGATTACTTCGTGAGTTCTCAGTCAGTCCAGCCGCCATGTCTTTGTTCTGCCTTCATAAACGTTAACTCCCCGAAACTATAGGCCCAATTAGACTCTTTTATAAATAGCCTTGGTCGTAGGTTTTTTTTTTTTTTGTCACAGCAATAGAAAAGTAATTAAGATAGAAAGCATTTTAATATTTTAGGGTATTTTTTCACTATGAAGAAAATGCTATTTAATGTTTTGATTACTTTTCACTGGGATAGCGTCTTTAGTCCAGCTAACATTACAGAAAGAAATGGAAGGATTGGCTGATGTAGTAAGGTGTAAAAGATGAGATGTCGTAGGTAACATCATCAGAAGACACACCAAATTTAGAGATTACTAAAAACCATTGTGGTAGTCTTAATCTTTCTAGAACAGCAAGAGCATAAAACTCCCCACTATGACTATTTTGAGACGGTAGAGGCATACTCTGCTGTGGACCTATTCACCTTCTCTCCAGGAATATGAATCACATGTGCCTGCTCTTCCCCTCGCTTCAGATAATTTAATAAATTTGAATGCCATGTTGTGCCTGTTTGTGAGTCACATCTGAGAATTACATCTCAGGGGTGAGTAGCTGTGAGATGTGGTGAGGGGACAAAGGAAAAATCACCAAAGATAATTTAGACCCCTAGAGTTCTTTGGAAATGAATATGTGACAAATTTCTCATGTTAGCCACATGTTAACAGACCCAAGACAGCTTTGTCCTATATCCTGTCCTGCAAAGTTATTTGACAGCATAGCAGATTCCTGGAAGGTGGAAACCATAAGAAACAACCAGGAGAAAAGATATATTTGGTACTGCTGAGGACTTTGTAGGTGTGTGAAATTTATGAACAGCAAAGGAGGGAGAGAACAGAGATGATGATGTAAGAAAAAGCACTGCAAATTTTGGATGCATTAAGATGTCGGTACCTGTGAAACATACAGATAAAAATACCTCATAGGCAGTGTGGCGCACAGGTTAGAGCTTACAAATAAAAATACCTCATAGGCAGTGTGGCGCACAGGTTAGAGCTTACAG
>CAJQZJ010032464.1:8571935-8588017 GCA_907164525.1 Lophiomys imhausi
CGCACAGGTTAGAGCTTACAGATAAAAATACCTCATAGGCAGTGTGGTGTACAGGTTAGAGCTCAGAGAAACCTTGCTAGATATATGAATACTGGCATAATCACATGGAAATGGGCATTAGAGGGTGAGGTGTTACAAAAAAATGGAGAGTATGGTAAGAAGAGGAGGAAAGTAAAATCATGGATTGTGTCAGCCTGGAAGAGACTAAGAAACTACCAATGATATTAGGGACAATAGGAAGAGTAGAAATAAAGCAGGTTGAGTAATGACATGAAAGGTGAGGCCAAAAAGAACTAGAAGCAAATGATATGAAGGCCACAGAGAGTGGGTTTTAGAATTAACTTGGCTTAGGGAAGTAATGAGACATTAGTGATTGTATCTAGCTAAGCCCTATGCCACTCTAGAGGAAAGGACTTTAATACAATGTGCTGGGTAGTAAAGAGGAAAAGAATCCTGTAAAGGTCATTCTTTGCAGGATCACAGCTGTGGAAGGGTGGGGAGAAAAATGAGGGAGAGAGACACTTAAATGTTCAAAGGGGAAACCTAAGCTTTGCACCCAACTAGAGGAATGGTGCCAGTGAAGTAGGAGAATGAAATATAGAGAAAGAGGAATAATTAACATACCGCTGGAGACGACAAGGGGGAGTGTGTCAGCTTAGGAGTTTTATGCCCTTTCTATTTAGAAATTTTAACAACTCAAGGCACACAAGGTAAGGGCTATTATAAATATATATATTTTTTAAGGGAATGATACCATTCTTTAGAACTTAAGTGTATTTTGTGAATGCAGGACAGGACACTATATCTCTTATGTAATCTGGGCTGTGACAGGTGACCATTTGGGATGTGTGCTAACTTGTGCACAGTGTCCCTCTAGACTTGTGCATTATTTCATGGTTCTTGACATGACAGCCCCTTTCCAGGAAGATGCTTTTCATGCTTCTCTGTATTTCTTGTTCTGGATAATAGTCACAAAGATAATCTTTTGATCATTTAGCTTTCCACTTAGCTATTTATTCAGGCATACTGTGGCAATCAGGCTGATGGATCAGATTGTTACCCTGCTTGACAGCTGTGCTTTTAAAATTAAGCATTAATGAAGTGGCCTTCTGATGATAATTTGGTTCTTCATGTCACCGTTTCACAGGAAGAGAACACACTGGCATGCTGACACACTGATGGGTATGCTCTTATAAATGAGTGCATTGTCTTGTGTATAATATCAGTCTTTGAGAACATGATTAAAGAGAACCTGGTCTTCAGAGTCAGCATGATAATGAAAGGATGTTTCTCACCATGTTCCTGCAAGTGAAGGACCAGTTCCTGGACTGAAGTGAATATGTCAAGGTAAGTTTTACTGTATGTAGGCTCATTGTCTCTTTGTTGTATGGATTATTTCTAGTTTAAATGGAGTAATTTGGTAGTCTTGGCCTTAAAGACACAGAGTCATATTCATAAGGAGATGCAGGACAGTAATGGGATGAGGATATGTAGAAGGAGGATGAGACTGGAACTGAGAAGTGGAAAGGATTAGTGAGCCTGGTAAGGATACAGCTGGATTGTCTGCATTGTACAATGGCTATTCTGGCCTTCCCATCCCAGAAAAGTCTTCAGTTCTAGATACTCACAGACCATTGGTTATCCCAGATCCAGCTGATATTATATACAAAAAACACACAGAAAGATGAATGTCTGTGTTGATAGAATTTCTGTATCTAAGAAGTAAACACAAGTGTTTAAACTGATGTTAGGTTTTAATGTTTCTGAAAAAAGATGACAGGTGAAAGATATTGAAAAAGATGAACTAATGTAGGTGTAGCCAGTCAGGAAAGGAGGCCAGGTTGGACATGTATCTAAGTGGAATGTTTGTATTAGTTACTTTCCTTGTCATTGACACAAAATACTTGTCAGAAACAGCTTATGAAGGAAAGGTTTAATTTGGCTCATGGTTTCAAAAAGATTTCAGTTCATCATGTAGGGAAGGTGTTTGGGTGGGAGGAGCTGAATCCATGACAGCAGGAGTTTGAGACAAGCCATTCATAGGCTGATCAGGAAAAACAGAGAGCACCCATTACTAAGAGACAGGATACAGCTTTCAGATGATCACTCTTTGTGATTTATTCTGCCAGGTAGCTTTCACCTCCTAAAGACTCTACAGCATCATAAATAGCACCACATTCTGGGAACCTACTGTGCAAATCATGAGCCTGTGGGTCATTTAAGTTTCACATCATGGCAACTTTGCTTTGGTGTCTCCGTGCTTAAAAAGGAAACCACACTGACCAGAGAATATCAGCCTGTCATAATCAGATAGGCTCTCAGAAAGTTGAAATTGTATTCTTGAAGGAAAATTTAGGCAGGTAAGAGGGTGAGATTATTAAGTAAGAACACAAAGGAACAATCCTCACACATCATGGTATTTTTTTTTGGGGGGGGTAGAATTATAGAATATTCGATCATGATGTGCTTCACTTGCCATTGTCAAATTACACTGTTAGACCCCAGCAAAGGGAAAGTAATATTTTCAACATCAGTACAGATGAATGATTTGCTTTGTTGTGTGCTTGTGAGAAAGACTTTGGTAATCACCAAACGGGAAGCTTAACTTGGTTAAAGAAGACAAAACAAAACACAGCAGAAACTGTTAGACATAATGCTGAAAACATGACTCAAATATTTAACCCTTCTGAACCACTGCTAAAACATTATAAATTGAGGAGTTGGATTAAGGCTACATAGTTTAAGATTTGTAACAGTAATATGTCCACTGAAAGTGATAAGTGTTTCAAGTAATAAACTTATTGCTTAATACTAAAAATTCTTGTGATTAGTGTCTAAAATGGAATGTGAGTTGTTGTTAAATGCAAATCATAGATTTGATTTATGATGTGTTTATAGCCACAGAACAATTTAGAGATGTTATAGGAAAGAAAACAACAATCTAGTATGAATGAGTTATGTATAGTATGAAGGCTAAACCTACTCCTACCACCAAAAGGAATCAATATCATTATCACCAGAACATATAGATATGTTGTATTACATGTACATTTACCTGTGAATTATGGTGATTTCAAAATAGGAAGAGTTCTATGAACTACTTTGGTGGACCCTATATATTAATAAGTCTCCTTGAAAGATGAATGAGGTGGTAGAAATGTCAGTACCAGTGTAATGCAATTACAGAAAGCATTTATTGGCCTTGAAGACCAAAAGAAACAAAGAACCATAGGCTCTATGAAACTGGAAAAGCAAGGAAATAGGTCTTACCCTACATTCTTTAGAAGGAATGTAGTTGTACTGAAACTGACACTTGTTTTAAATTCAGGGAGACATATTTTAGATTTCTGAGTACCAGACGTGAGAGCTTAAATATTTTGTATTTTTATATATATAGCTGTAATTTGCTATATCAACAACAAGAAATGAAAACTGTGAATCTATAGCAATTTGCAGAATGCCTGCCCAACAAGTGTTCTTATTCATCTCTAGTCAGGATGTCTTTACAGTAATAATGACCAATGCTCCCATAGTTTTGATTTTTCAAAGAAAAGGAAATGTAGATATCTATGTGGAGATTACTGTTTTAATAATTGGATCTCTTTAAAATAATAAAACAAGCTCTTACAAATGTATACAAATACACATTTTTAGTATATTCATCATAGTATAGTTTGTGAAAATACAGAAACTAAATGCCTATCAAATATGAATATAAGTAATTAAATGTAAATGTATGATAAAATGAATGTTAGTGAAAGATGGTGAAGTGTATATTATGAACACATTACGATATAAAAAAGAGAGATATAGCATGACGCACATTTGCCAGCACAAAAAGATACCAGGATGAAACAGTTTGAATATACATCACATAATTTTGTTGCTGTTATATTCCACCTAGGTATCTGAAGCCAACCAACATAGACCAGATCTGTAAGCAAAGTGAATGTTTCCTTTTTAAGTTGTCTTTTCAATTTTTTAGCCATAGATATATAAAAACTATACAAAAAATTAGTAGCAGAGAAGTGGAATCATTGTACGATCCAATATGGCTCTGTGGTTCTTAAGGTTTAAGAATAGATTGCAGGAAGTATTTGGTAAAGTTTGGAATGGTGCTCTAGGTAAAGACTAGGATGCTAGAGTCATGGCTTTGTAGGTGATTGTGGTGGGAGCTTGAAAGATGCAAAATTGATAAGAGGCTAGGTTCATGAGGTTTCAGATGGGGATTAGACTAAAAACCATTCTTGTAGTTTAGTGGCAAAGAACTTGTGTACATTTTGTTTGTACCCTAAGATTTCACAGGGGCTTGAACGTAAAGTCACATTTTGATTAGTTTGATAGGGGCCATTTCAAGAGAGCCCAGACATTTAGGCTCTTACATGTGTTTTTCTAGATGACATTAGCCAAACTGACAGTGAGACGGGGAGAAAAAAATGCAGAGCAGACAATGTGAAAAACCTGTAGTGTGATCAGAAAAGTCTGTGTGAAGTTGAGTCTAAAAAGTCATGCTTTATGAAGAGGTTAGTGTCGTCGAAGAGATACCAAGTATCTTTTTTTTAATAATTTATTTTTTATTTCTTCAAGTTACATCTCAATCACAATCCCCTCCCTATTCCCCCCTCCAGTCCCACCCTTCCACCCTCCTCCCCCTCAACCCCCCCATCCTCTTCCCTTCTTTTTTTTTTTTTAGTTTAAGGTATTTCTTTTTTCCCCCCAACAGCTCTCCCTTTCAGTCCAAAAAATGGTTCTTTTTCTTATAACTATAAATACAATACAAAACAACAGAAATAAATAGGCCACGATTATAAGAGTTATATGGCTTAGCATACATTCCCAATGTCCAGTCCATATGTATTTGGCACCTGACTTTAACATTCTACTATCTAACCATCTCCATGTGTTTAAAGTTCTATATCTAACTCAACTTTCATACTAACTTGCCTCATAATTTTAAAAATATCTTCTTAGATCCAGAACACCCTCTTGATTCCTAAACAACTCAAAATTTAACTATGAGACTCTAGCTATCTATTCTTCAACCACCTCAGAGACCTGAGAGGGATAAATATATCTGATTATATAGGAAGTGCAGGGCCTGCAGCTTCCAAAACTAAAGAATGACATACCAGTGGCTGCCTGGACAGTTCCCATTTTCTCTCCATACATTACAGCATCAATCTTCAGCCATTTGCATTAGAGCAGTAAGAATGATCCCATGAAAGCAGCTCAGGAGTTGGATCATCTCTACCATGACAGCACACCCTGTGAGCAGAAAGCCACCTCAGAACATGTTTCTACAGGATATACTTGTTTCTCTATGCTCAGCTATCTAGACACTCACTGACAGGCTGGTGTACCAGCGATCCACAGGGACCTGCATATTGCTTGAATTGGTGGCAGACCTTGATGTCATTCATGTGGTACTGATTTTGCAGTGATGAAACATACAAAAATTGTGGGGTCCTGAAGGCTTTTTTTTTTTAACCCAGATTTTAGAAGAAGACCTGGGAGGCCAGGCAATGCGGTAGAGTAAGAATTCACTAGTCCTGAATGAGCAGTTAGTTAAACTGTGAGGATTAAGCTACAATAAGGACCCAGGAAGGTGAAGATGGCAGAGAAATGTAATATTGGCAGCCGAAAGCTTCAGGCAATGAAGTAGAGATAATCAAAGAGAAAGTCACTTTGCTGTAGGTTTCAAGGCAATGTGGGTGGGATGTTTGAGCCTGTTGGAGATCATACCATGACACGTGAGCCTGAAATGCAGGACATGGGACTACAGGATTTGATATGTGTCCTTCTGGATTTCAGCATTGCTTTCTTCCCACTCTTTCTTTCTCTACTCCAATTCTTCCCTGTTGTCATAGGAATGTGTATCCCATGCCAGTGCACTTTGGAACTATATAACTGACCTTTGATAGTTACACACGAGTTACAGGAAGACTCAGAGAACATGTTAGATTTTTAGCTTATGAATCATGTTGGAACTGTGGAGACTTTGGTGACTCTTGGGGATGAACAAAATGAATAATCTGTTATGAGATGATCACGAGCCTTTGTGGATCAGGAATAGAATATTCTAGTTTAATTATGTAATGCTCCACACCACTGACATAGACTGAACGTTTGTTTTCTATTTTGGCAGCACTGTTTTGAGATTTGATAGAAACTTTAGTGGGCAGAGTGTAGTTATAGGAAGTAGGTCCTGAGGGCTGTGCTTTTAAATGTTATACTTAATTCTTTGTTTCTTATTCTCTAAGTTCTTCTTGCGTATGATAAAGTGAGGAGCCTCTTCTACCATACACTCCTGCCATCATAATATTCTTCCCAAGGTTACAGAACCACATCAACATACACTGCAGTCCTCTGAAATCAGGAGTCCAAACAAATCTGTTGTCCTTTAACTTGTTCTCTCAGGTATTTGTCACAGCTAAGCAACTTCAGTCAATATACAATAAAATTTAATAAATATATATGTCTGGGGTACATATATGTAAAACAATATTAAAGTCAACTAGGACACCTTAATTAAAACAGTGTCTATGGGAGTATTAAAGAGAGGAATATGTTTAGGAATAGTAGCTGAATGGGGACAGAAAGTCGGATGAAAAGCAGAACAGGTAAAGCAGGCATATGAATAGTCTGATGACCATCAGGCGCTATTAGCTGAGGTGCACTGTTGAACTTTGTTTGACTGCTTGTGTGTGTCAGAGCAAATCAAAGATAATCAGGATGGGCTACTTACACCTCTTCAAAGGTTTTATGGAGAATTGGGAAGAAAAATGTCTAAATGAGAAAAAATGAAATAAGACCCAGTAACTTATTAGGTGTGATCTCTCATTCATGAAACATTCATTTAAAGAGTTAGTAGGCATCAGATATGCTCTCAGCTGACTGCTCAACCATAGAGTTCTTCCAGCATAAGGTATGGTATAAAAGTAGTTAAGAGCTGTGTTTATTTTTATTTTATATCTTACCTAGGCTATCCTCCAAGAGTAGGTCCAATACTGTAACATGCCACATAAGGCTTTCTGAGCCTTAGCTTTCTGTCAGAAAATAGATGGAAAAGTTTTTGTGAACTGTTCTGTGGATGGGAGGAAGGTGTCTTTAGTAGTCTTCATGCCCATTTTTAATTCTTTTGTTATGTTTCTCTACCTTTCCTCCTTTCTCCGAACTGCCATAGGCATTTCAGGACCTTCCTTGTGCCAAAAACCACTACAATGGACATACATGATCTCTTCCTCTTTCTTTTCAATCTGGTTTATGATTCAAGCAAGATGGCCAGTCCTATTGCCCCTTAATTATCAGTAAATCATAAACTCCTGGCCTGTGAGAGCTGGAAGGGATTTGGATGATGTCTTCCTCAATCTGTGTGCATTCCACGACTCCCAGGAGGCTCACCTGGAAGGCTCGTTCTTTGAATCTGTTTCCATTTTTCCCACCAAAATTTTCTAAATTGTCTGCTGTGGTGAGGATGTGGTCATTGTGTCTCTTTGATCTAGACAATTCCTCTATTCACGTTTAACCAATTGGTAACAATATTCTCCTCCACAGGTTGCTTCAAAGATTCATATGTAGGGAAGTTTCCTGGAATAGAAACATTCATTTATGTGTTCCTTAGGAAAATATTCTTGATAATAGACCTCAGAGAGTCTGCTTAATTCCCACTGATGCACATCTGTTTCAAAAAGAGGCTTTTCTTTAGAATCAGTAGGATTTTAGAAACTCCTTAAAGAAAATATGAAAATCAAGTTGGGGACAAACTTTCATTTTGGAGCCAAATACCTCTATCAGAATAATAAAACAATTCATATGCTGGGTTGTATTAGCTCTTATTGGCAGTTTAACGACAAAAGCTTCTAATGAAGTGAAACATCTACCTTAAAGTTCCTAAGTGATGGCTCTGTTGCAACATTGCGTTTCTTGAGTAATTTTGGTTTTCAAACGATGCATGGTAAAAGGGATGTTAGCTATAAATGTAAGCTGTTTCCTGGAGGGAATACATCTTGCAATAACTTCCAAAATAACTTCCATTCAACAGACTTCTTTGCAAACCAAGAAAGAGCAGAATTCCTTGTATTTACTTTTTATTGTGTGAAAATTGCTATTGCATTGCAAGTGTTATAGATGTTTGGGAAAGAAGAATGGGGCATTATTAGAAATGTATCTCTGGGGCATAATTTAGCATTACTAGCAGGGAATGGATGAAATGGCTTCATACTGAAAAAGCAATGTCTGAGAAATATTATCAGTAACGTGCTACTAAAACCAAAGGCTGGACTGATTAGAATCAGTGGGAGTTTGACTACATAAAAACCATATTATTAGAAGTTGCAGAGAGAAGGGAAACAGGAAGCATCTGCATTGTCAAGGTGGGTGGTTCTGGGTCATAAGGAATACATCCTAGAAATCTACTAAAGAGGGAAAATACATTAATAACTCTGATGTAGAGTTATTACACAGCAGTTTGTTTTTTTAAAGGACTAAGTGTGCTTCACAAAGTTTAGTAGGAGGCAGGGACTTTTAGAATATACAGTGAGTGGTAAATTTCATAAAGACAAGAAAAACCACTACACTTTGAGTCATTTATGAATGTGAAAAGTAGAAGCTTACATTAGTACTTGAATCCAGGTGCTTTGTTTGTATTATGGAAATTCTTTTGTGGCTGAATGTGATTTTTGGAATGCTTTTTCACTAACTGGGAATTCACTTCATAAACCTTTAAGTTTTCATCCTGTTGGCCTTTCTGCATTTGTTCTTACAATATAAATTATTTTCATCTAAAAATACTTGGAGGAAAGAAGAATCAATCCAAATGATTTTGGCACTAAAATATTAGTTTTAAAGTTATACCCCTTGAGCTCCATGTTTATTAAAACAAAGCCTTGAGATGTAGGCCAATCATCATATCTACTTGGGAGCCCATTATGAGCATACTATATCAGAAACATAGATGGACATGTTTGTGTCTTTACACACTGACAAATTTTATTCAATAAATAATTTATTAAATAAATTCACAAGGCATAGTGGTTGCATTGGCAGCAATTTTCCAGATGTTCTCACTTCCCTTTGTTGTCCTGGTCAAGCCATACACAGGTTCTTTTATTCCAGTCTTAATTACTAATATTGACTTTTAGATCACATATTACACATCACACAGTAAAAACATCTTTATATATGTAGGTTATAGGATGACTACAGGGGAATATGGAGGCAAGTGGTGTCAGAGGGGTAAACACATAGCTGAGAAGTTGACAGACATACAAAGTGGGCTTTGTGAGGTAGGCTGTAGAGGTACTGGAAGAGCTGCATTGGGTGGTAGCTACTAGCAGGTTACAGATGGATAATTGAATCAATTTGCAGTGAAATGTAGCGTCTGAGTCTAGACAGATGAATGGGTGAAAAGATGGACACCAGCTTGCATGGGTCAACAGGATGAGCAGGTTACATCAACAGTGGAGGCTGATCAGAGACAGATACCCTGGGGTGATTGGTAGTTTGAATATTGTATGCATTCTATTTCATTAACTTGACAAAGGGTCAGGGAGTTTCTTGACCCTTATTTCTTTTTTTTTTCTTCAAGTTTTTTCCTTTATTTTTTATTTCTTGTTCTTACTTTCTTTTATGTTATGTATTCTTGTGCACTCTGACACTAAGTTAGAGATAAGTGTTCCTGAAATTCACCATGGATCTTGCTAGTTTAAAGATCTGCTTTTCCTGGGAATGTGTTTTTTTGTGCAAACTCATCACTTATTAATGCTGCAACACGTTTGTCTCATTTTCATTCTTTGCTTGATTTACCTTTTTTTCTCTTTCAGCCATATTTTATTTTTATGATTTAGCTGTCATCCAGATGCATAGTGAAACTTTAAAGTCTATTTTCCCTCAATATTCTGTTTTTATTTTACATTTTACAGTTGGAAAGGTCTCTATCTGTGTTTGTATTTGGTGGGTAGTGTTGTAAATCAGCATGTGTACTTAGGTAGGTTTCTTGACTGTGGAGGAATTGAATTTGATTCTCTTTCTAAAATGTGTGGAAACAGGCATAGCATTTATACTACACTCTGAATTCTAATCAAAATAATATTCCTCCTTGAAAAATATTAACAATCTATTATATAATTCTTTTGGGTTTTTTATGTTTATTTATTACTTCAGGTTACATCTCCATCACAGTGCCCTCTTTCCACCCCTCCCAGTCCCTCTCTCCCACCCTCTACACACTATCCCTTCCGACCCACTCCTCCAGAGTGCAGTGTCTCTACATATTAGTTCCCTGCCCCAGTTCAGTAGTCATATGAGGGCCAACAGCCTCCTCATACACTGGGGACCTACAAGGCAGCACCACTAGGGCAAAGTGTCTCATTGATAGGTAACAAAGTCTTCGTTCCTATTCCCTTTGGTGAATGGGTTGTAGTATAGTTATCCTGAACTATATGGCTAAAATCCGATTATAAGTGAATAGATGCCATGTGCATCCTTCTGAGTCTGGGTTAGCTCACTCGGGATGAGCTTCTCTAGTTCTATCCATTTGGCTGCAAATTGCATGATTTTGTTGATTCTGATGGCTGAGTAGTATTCCATTGTGTAGATGTACCACAGTTTTTTTTTTTTTTTTATTTTTATCCATTTGTCAGTTGAGGGACATCTGGGTTGTTTCCAGTTTCTAGCTATTACAAATAAGGCTGCTATGAACATAGATGAGGAAACTTCCTTGTGATTCGGTGAGGAGTCATTTGGATGTATACCCAGAAGTGGTATGGCTGGGTCTTGAGGTAGAGCTATTCAAAGTTTTCTAAGATATCGCCAGACTGATGTCCATAGTGGTTGTATAAGCTTGCACTCTCACCAGCAATGGAGGAGTGTTCCCCTTTCTCCACACCCTCACCAGCATGTGCTGTCATTTGAGCTTTTGATCTTAGCCATTCTGACAGGTGTGAGATGGAATCTCAGAGTCATCTTGAGTTGCATTTCTCTGATGATTAAGGATGTTGAGCATTTCTCCAAGTGTCTCTCAGCCATTAGGGATTCCTCCTTTGTGAATTCTCTGTTTAGCTCTGTTCCCTGTTTTTTGATTGGATTATTTGGTTTCTTGGCATTTAATTTCTTGAGTTCTTTGCAAATTTTGGATATTAGCCTTCTATCATATATGGGGTTGGTGAAGAACTTTTTCCAATCTGTAGGTTGTCGCTTTTTAAAAAAAATTAATTAATTTGTTTATTTTACATTCCAATTTCCATCCCCCTTTCATCCCCCCAGTGCCACCCTCCAACCACTTCCCCCAATCTCCCCCCACCCAACCCACTCTGGCACATCAAATAGCATCCGGACTAAGTGCCTCCTCTTCCACTGAGGCAAGACAAGGCAGGTTTGCTAGGAAATTGAGATCCAGAGGGAGGCAACTGCATCCAAGTCAGAGACAGACCCCACTCTAATTGTTAGGGGATCCACTTGAGGACCAAGAAGTGCATAAGCTTCATACATGTTGGGCCTAGGACCAGTCCACATATGTTGGTTGGTGGTTCAGTCTCTATGAACCCCCTTGTGTCCAATTTAATTGGCTATGTGCATACCATTTTATTCATTTCCTTCACTTGTTTGACTGTATTTTCCTATAATCTGTAAAGAATTTATTTATTTTGCTCACCTGTTTGTGTTTTCCTGCATTTCTTTAAAGGATTTATTCATATCATTCACCTGTTTGATTGAATTTTCCTATATATTTAAGAGATTTATTAATTTCCTCTTTTAAGGCCTCTATCATCATTATAGGGTTTGATTTAAGATCATTTTCTTGTGGATTGTATTTGTTAGAATAGCCCAGGCTTACTGTAGTAGGATTGCTGTGCTCTTAAGGTGCCATATTGCCCTTGCTCTTGGTCTGGATGTTCCTGGCTGTTCTTTGTGTTCCTGGATTTTCCTGTGCTGTGAACTCTGGTGTCCCTGGTGCTGCAGGACTGATGTAGGCCAGTGGAGTGGTGTTGGACTACAAAGTTCAGACGGACAGCACAAAGCTCAGGGAACCTGGAGGTGCCCCAGGGGACTCTGGGTGTTTCTGGTACAGGACGCCTGAATGTTGTTGATATAGCAGGCGTAGTGTTAGCCTGGATGTTCCTGTTGCATCTGATCATGTGGAGGTTGTTGGAGTGGTGGTCCCACAATTAAGTTGGAATTTTCTGGTATAGTAGGCCTTGGTGTTCCTGGTGTATCGTGCCTAGAGACTTCTAGATGTTCCTGAAGTTGCATGCAGGTAGAGATCCCAGGTAGAGCCAGTTTAGACACTAGCGATCGGTGCTCCTAGGTGTTCTTGAAATTGTAGGCCTGGCTACCACAGGAGGAGCTGATCTGGGAGCTAGATGCTCCTAGTGTATTAGGCCTGGTAACCTCCAGTGGGGCAAGGTTTGAGCAGTGGCACTGGGGAACAGCACTCCCACTCAGGGCAGCTGGGTGTGTCCCAGTGCACTGGGTGGTATGGGGATTTTTGGGGGAAGGAAGAGAAAGGATCTAAACTGGATGTTTCTGAAATTGCAGGCCTAAGGATCCCAGGTGGAATGGGTACAGAAGATGGAGCTTGATGGGACAGCCTGTCACATAATTCTTGTTTTCTTCATCTTCGGTTTCCCCATTACATAGCATCTTTCCTGGGCTTTTGATTGTAAATTTGTTTTGTTTTCGTGCAAGTAACATTGTCAAAAATTTCCAAGAAAGTCTCAGATATTATTTTATTTTAAAGTGATTTAAGAATTTTTACTTTATGTGCATTCATGTTTTCCTTGAATGCATGTCTGTGTGAGGGTGTCAGATGCTCTGGAAATTGAGTTGCAGAGAGTTGTGAGCTTCCCTGTCTGTGGTGGGAATTGAACCCTGGTCCTCTGGAAGAGTAGTCAGTGCTCTTAATTGCTGAGCCATTTCTCCAGCTCCTCAGAAATTATTTTTATTTACAGTGTTCTTCTTTTTCTAATAAGCTATTACTTGTGTAATTAGACATTGATTACCTAAGAATGCATTTGATCCAATTCATCTTCCATAATGATTTGTAGATATCGTTTCATAGACCTGTTCTATTCTATTCTCCTCTCTGACATTATTGTCAGTACAGTGGGATTCTATGTGTCTCTTTCTGATCTATAGTTTTCTAACTACATGAATTTTTATCTTCTTACCTCTTCCTGACTGTATTTTTTCAGACGATTTTCTCATTTTAGATCCTGAAATGAGATCACATTTGGTTTTTAGTTCTGTAATGACCTTATTTCATTTTTTTCTACTTGTTATGCTCAAATTGCTTTATTATTTTATTAGCCTTCCGTGAGAATTTCCTAACTACCACCAGAGTCCAAGTTATTTTTATTTCTTACTCACTTTCCTCAAAAATTTCTTTCTCAAGGTATTTTGTAATTTTGTAATACCCTTTGGATATTGGTTTTTTTAACTAATTATTGTTTTTCATATTTTTTCTTCCTTAATATAGACCATGTGTGGGTTTTTGAGTACTTTTAATGTTTGAGCATGACTTCCTAAGTCTAGAATACTTATTAGTCCAACAATGGTATAGGGAGGTATTATGTACTCTTATTCATTGTGTTTCTTAGTGCTAAGACAAAATACTAGGTGAAACAACTTGAGGAAGGAAAGGGTTATTTTGGCTCACAATTTTAAGGGCTACCATTCATCATGATGGGGAAGGAATGGTGGTGGGTGGCTCCATGGCAGTGGGAGTGTAAGACTGCTTGCTCCTGCCTTTACACACCAAGGAGCAGAAAAAAGAAAATGCTATCACTTAGCTTGCTTTCTCATTTTTCCATTTTTATTCATCCTAGGAGTTCTGTATAAAAATGGTACTTCCCACACTAAGTACAGGTATTATCCCTTTAGTTAACCAATCCCCTTTGAAAAAGCCCCAATGGGCACACCCAAAGGTGTGCCTTATTAAAGTCCTAGATTGACAATTAAAATTAAAATTAACTGTCACAGATGGAACGGTTGTATTTCCTCAAAATTCATTAAGTCAAAATCTTACCCTCTAATTTAATGGTATTAGGGAATATCAGAAAATTTTTAGCATTTGATAAAATCATGAGATTGAACAAATGGATTTAATGTCCCCTTAGGTGTCTCAAAGAAAATTGCTTCCTCTCTTTCATGTAACAGGATAGACAGAGTGATGGGAGCCATTTATCATTCCAAAAGTGGATTCTAGCACATTGATCTGGACTTCCTAGATGTTAGAGCTATAAGAAACAGTAGGTAAATCACCTGTCTATGGAATGGTAACTACAGAAAAGGTTGGGAATAAGGTGGTATGGGAGGAATGAGACAATCTTAGATTGTAGACTTGAAGCTTTTCCTACCAGAATCTCTCACTTACCTTCTTTTGGAAATAGTTAAGTTACTCCTTTAGTTTATATGTCATTCTTTTGAGAGATGAGCTTGGGGTCTTTGTGAGTCATGGAAAAAGTTTGAACACACACCCACACACCCACACGCCCTCACACCCCACATCCACACACCCCACACCCACACACTCCACACCCACAAATAGCTACTGGTGGGACTTCATGTACTCCTCTCTCATCTGTGTTGAAATGTTGACCGATTCAACACTGTGAAGGCAATGTGATACTAACAACAGTTTCTATGAATTCATAAGTATAATGGCATTAATCACCAATCAAGAAAATGCCCCAAAAGTTCACTCATAGACCAGTCTTGTAGGGCATTTTCACAACTGAGGTTCCCTCTTCCCAAATGACTCTAGCTTGTGTCAAGTTAACATAAAAGTAGCCAGCACACTTCTTTGGATTGAGAACTCTATAGTCACTTATTCTCAATATTTTCACCAGTTATGCATATCTACACTAACCATTACCTAGTCCAAATAGCAACTTCTCTTATTAAAAGTGAAAGCATCATTTCTCTGTTTGGTTTCTGTCTTAATGACATGTCTGTTGGTGGAGAGGGATGTTGAAGTCTCCCATTATTAATGTGTAGGGATCAATTTGTGGGGATCAATGTATGGTTTAAGCTTTAATAATATTTCTTTTACAAATATGGGTGCCCTTGTATTTGGGACATAGATGTTCAGGATTGAGATGTCATCTCGATGCGTTTTTCCTTTGATGAGTATATAGTGTCCTTCCCTATCTTTTTTTGATTAATTTTGGTTGAAAGTTTATTTTATTTGATATTAGGATGGTTGCTTGCTCCAGCTTGCTTTTTGGGATGGTTTGCTTGGAGAACCTTTTTCCAGCCTTTTACTCTGAGGTAAAGTCTATCTTTGTTAGTAAGGTGTGTTTCTTGTGTGAAGCAGATGATGGGTCTTGTTTCCCAATCTATTCTGTAAGCCTCTGTCTTTTTATTGGGTTGTTGACTCCGTTGATATCACCCAAGGAGAAGGAGAGGAAAAAGAGAGGAAAGAGGTAGGGAGCTGTGATCAAGATGTAATAATGAGAGCATCACTCATCTATGGATATAAACATAAATTTATATGACATTTGACACATCCATTTAGCAAAATAACAGTAGTAGATTTACCTCTAGGACTTAAGACCTCCTTAGCCGTTTGGTTTTGATGAGATTTTTTTTTTTTTTTTAATCAGGATTGAGTCCCCACATTTGGAGCAGTCCTCAAATCTAAGCAGAAAGTTATTGCTTAACTCAAAACAGTGATGCCACTATTGCAAAATTTTGTCTGGCAGGTCAGTGTTAATACCATCCATGGTCCACTGCTACCATTGATGACTTTTTTCCCACAGCAGACTGCGTAGAGCTTTCTAGAACTCTGAAAGCTAGCTGAAAGGAAGAAAAACACATCTTTTTTCAACAAATGTTTTTATTGATTTAAAAATTATAAAATGGGAGGGTGGGCCTGGGAAGCAGGAAAAGAGGACAATATGTCAAGGATGTAACCTGTAGCAACAAACAAATAAATTTACTAATTAAAAAAAAAAAAAAAAAGCAGGGGAGAGCGAAGATGGCGGCGACCTACACTGACGCATTCTGAACACGGGGAAAAAAGAGCCATAAAAAACACAGAGATATTGGGCACTGTGCAAAAACCGGAGGGGCTAGACCCCCCC
>CAJQZJ010032464.1:8588417-8600749 GCA_907164525.1 Lophiomys imhausi
TTCTCCCCAGAAACGATAAAAGCTAGAAGGGCCTGGTCAGATATACTACAAGTCCTAAGAGATCATAGATGCCCAGCCAGACTACTTTACCCAGCAAAACTCTCTATCAACATAGATGGAGAAAACAAGATATTCCATGACAAAATTAAATTTAAACAATATCTACCCACAAACCCAGCCCTACAGAAAATCCTAGAAGGAAAATCCCAACCCAGAGAAGAAAACTCCACCCAAGAAAACAAAGGGAATAGAAAACCCATCAGCAACTAAACCAAAAGAGGCACAGGACCACCACCTATACCAAACTAATGGGAAATAACAACCCCAGGTCACTAATATCCATCAACATCAATGGACTCAATTCCCCAATAAAAAGACATAGGTTTACAGAGTGGATTCGCAAGCAAGACCCTTCCTTATGCTGTATACAAGAGACACATCTAACTACAAAAGATAGACACTGCCTCAGAGTAAAGGGCTGGAAAAAGGTTTTCCAAGCAAATGGACCCAGGAAGCAAGCTGGAGTAGCCATCCTAATATCAAACAAAACAGACTTCCAACTGAAGTTAATGAAGAAAGACAAAGAAGGGCACTATATACTCATTAAAGGGAATATTCATCAAGAGGAAATTTCAATACTGAACATCTATGCCCCAAATACAAAGGCACCTACTTTCGTAAAAGAAACACTTCTAAAACTTAAAGCGCACGTCGATCACAACACATTAGTAGTGGGAGACTTCAACACCCCACTCACAACAAAGGACAGATCATCAAGACAGAAGACAAACAGAGAAATATTGAGTCTAACAGAGATCATGAACCAAATGGACCTAACAGATATCTACAGAACGTTTCACCCAAACACAAAGGAATACACCTTTTTCTCAGCACCCCACGGAACCTTCTCCAAAATCGACCACATAATTGGTCACAAAGATAGTCTCAGTAGATACAAGAAAATTGAAATAACACCTTGTATCTTATCAGACCACCACGGAATAAAGCTGGTCTTCAACAGTAAAAGAATCAACAGAAAGCCTACACACACATGGAAATTGAACAGCTCCTTACTGGATGACCACTGGGTCAGGGAAGAAATAAGGAAGGAAATCAAAGACTTCTTAAAATCCAACGACAATGAAGACACAACATACCCAAACCTATGGGATACATTGAAAGCTGTGCTACGAGGAAAGTTCATAGCACTAAGTGCTTTCAAAAAGAAAATTGTGACAGCTCATATTAGTGAACTAACAGCTAAGCTGGGTGAATTGGAAAAAAAAGAAACAAACACTCCCAAGATGAGCAGAAGACAGGAAATCATCAAACTTAGAGCTGAAATCAACAACTTAGAATCAAAAAGAACTATACAAAGAATCAATGAAACCAAGAGTTGGTTCTTCGAGAAAATCAACAAAATAGACAGACCCCTAGCCAAATTAACTAAAAGGCAAAGGGAAAGAACACAAATCAACAAAATCAGAAATGAAAAGGGAGAAATAACAACAGACATTGAGGAGATCCAGAAAATATTCGGACATTACTTTAAAAATCTATATTCCACTAAATTTGAAAACCTAAGCGAAATGGACAATTTCCTCGATAAATTCCACCTACCAAAACTAAATCAAAATCAGATTAACAGCTTAAACAGCCCAATAACACCTAAGGAAATAGAAACAGTCATTAATAATCTCCCAACCAAAAAAAGCCCAGGGCCAGACGGCTTTAGCACGGAATTCTACCGGACCTTCAAAGAGGAACTAACACCATTACTTTTCAAACTCTTCCACCACATAGAAACAGAAAGATCACTGCCAAACTCATTCTATGAGGCCACTGTCATTCTGATTCCTAAACCACACAAAGACCCAACAAAGAAAGAGAACTTCAGACCAATCTCCCTCATGAACATTGATGCAAATATACTAAATAAAATACTAGCAAACCGAATTCAAGAACACATCAAAAGTATCATACACCATGATCAAGTAGGCTTCATCCCTGGAATGCAGGGATGGTTCAATATACGAAAGTCTATCAATGTAATTCACCACATAAACAAGATGAAAGAAAAAAACCACATGATAATCTCGCTAGATGCAGAAAAAGCATTTGACAAAATCCAACACCCCTTCATGCTAAAAGTTCTGGAGAGAACGGGCATACAAGGACCATACCTAGAAATAATAAAGGCAATATACAGCAAGCCAGTAGCCAACATCAAATTAAATGGAGAGAAACTTGAAGCATTTCCTCTAAACTCAGGGACAAGACAAGGGTGTCCACTTTCACCATATCTCTTCAATATAGTACTTGAAGTCCTTGCTAGAGCAATAAGACAACTAAAGGAGATCAAAGGGATAAAAATTGGAAATGAAGAAGTCAAATTATCCCTATTCGCAGATGATATGTTAGTATACATAAGCGACCCCAAAAATTCCACCAAAGAACTCTTACAGCTGATAAACAACTTCAACAAGGTGGCTGGATACAAAATTAACTCAAAAAAATCAGAAGCCCTTCTTTATACAACAAACAAATATACCGAGAAAGAAATAAGGGAAACAACCCCCTTCACAATAGCCACAAACAACATAAAATACCTGGGGGTAACTCTAACCAAGCATGTAAAGGACCTATATAACAAGAACTTCAAGCCCCTGAAGAAAGAAATGGAAGAGGCCTTTAGAAGATGGAAAGATCTCCCATGTTCATGGATAGGTAAGATCAACATAATAAAAATGGCTATCCTACCAAAAGCAATATATAGATTTAATGCAATTCCTATCAAAATACCAACACAATTCTTTATAGACCTGGAAAAAGCTAGTCTCAACTTCATATAGAACAACAAAAAGCCCAGAATAGCTAAATCAATCCTGTCCAATGAAAAAACATCTGGAGGTATCATCATCCCAGACTTCAAGCTGTACTACAGAGCAACAGTAATAAAAACAGCATGGTACTGGTATAGAAACAGACCAGTGGATCAATGGAATCGAATTGAAGACCCAAACATGGATCCACACACCTATGGCCAACTAATCTTTGACAAAGAAGCCAAAAACGCACAATGGAAGAAGGACAGCATCTTCAACAAATGGTGCTGGTCCAACTGGATGTCCACTTGCAAAAGAATGAAATTAGACCCATACCTATCACCTTGTACAAAACTTAATTCCAAGTGGATCAAAGACCTTAACATAAGGCCAGCCACACTAAAGATACTAGAAGAAAAAGTAGGAGAAACCCTCGAACTCATTGGCACAGGTGACAACTTCCTGAACAGAACACCAACAGCTCAGGACCTGAGATCAACAATCAATAAATGGGACCTCATGAAACTGAAAAGTTTCTGTAAAGCAAAGGATACTGTCATTCGAACAAAACGGCAACCAACAGACTGGGAGAAAATCTTCACCAACCCCACATCTGATAGAGGGCTATTATCTAAAATCTACAAAGAACTCAAGAAACTAAATGCCAAGAAACCAAATAATCCAATCAAAAAATGGGAGATGGAGCTAAATAGAGAATTCACAAAGGAGGAATCCCTAAGGGCTGAGAGACACTTGAAGAAATGTTCAACATCCTTAATCATCAGAGAAATGCAACTCAAGACTACCCTGAGATTCCACTTAACACCTGTTAGAATGGCTAAAATAAAGAGCTCAAATGATAGTGCATGCTGGCGAGGGTGTGGAGAAAGGGGTACCCTACTCCATTGCTGGTGGGAGTGCAGGCTTGTGCAACCACTATGGAGGTCTGTCTGGCGATATCTTAGAAATCTAGGAATAACCTTGCCTCAAGACCCAGCCATACCACTTCTGGGTATACACCCAAAGGACCTCTCACGGAGACATAGGGAAGTCTCCTCATCTATGTTCATAGCAGCCTTATTTGTAATAGCTAGAAATTGGAAACAACCCAGATGTCCCTCAACTGAAGAATGGATTAAAAAATTGTGGTACATCTATACAATGGAATATTACTCAGCTATCAGAAACAATGAAATCATGCAATTTGCAACCAAATGGATGGATCTAGAGGAGCTCATCCTGAGTGAGCTAACCCAGTCTCAGAAGGATGCACATGGCATCTATTCACTTATAGTAGGATTTTAACTATTTCGTACAGGATATCTGTACTACAAACAACACATCAAAAGGAACAAGGACATAATTTTCTTTTTATCTTTTTCTTTTTCCTTCTTTTTTTCTCTTTCCTTTTCCCTTCTCTTTTTCCTCTCTTTTTTTGTTGATATTCTTTGTTTTTGTGGGTTTGTGTGTTTGTTGGTCTTTTTTTTTAGTATTCCCACAGTAGCAATGAGACACCAGTCACTGGCAGTACTGCCTCTTAGGCCCCCGGTGAATGAAGAGGTGCTTGGCCCTCATATGACTCCTGATCTGTGGTGAGAGACTGTTAGGCAGGGACACTCCACCACAGAGGAACAAGATTGAAGGGTCAGGGGGTAGAGCATGGGAGGGTGGGGCTGGGAAGCGGGAAAAGAGGACAATATGATAAGGATGTAACCTGAAGCAACAAACAAATAAATTTATTAACTAGAAAAAAAAAAAAGGCAGGGGGCAGGGCTGAAACACTGCGAATGGAACAGAGGATACAGCCATTCGGCCTGGATTTGCAGACCTCCAGGTGTAGAGAAGACGTGGAGCTAAGGTAAAATACAAGAGAATTGTGGTATTGGCCCATGCCTTTGACTTCAGCGGAGACCGGGGGGGTGCACCTTAGAGTTGGTGGTCTTTTGTACTCTGGAGTCATACGGAGCGGGGTGGTGAGGGTGCATACTCTTGGTCCCACCATTCAAGAAGAGTACACCCTTGGTCCCAGCTCCTAGCACACTGGAGATAGAAAGAGGCAGATCCCGGAGCTCAGGGTCAGCCTGATGCAGGGTAAACTCTAAATAGAGAAAGACTTCGATCCAGGAGTGGTGGAACACATCTTTGATCCCTTCAGATGAGAAACACAGGTCCCTGTTCCCAATAATTAGAGTTCAGAGACACACACATGGGATTCGGAGGGACCTAGGTTTGGAGGCTACTTACAAAAGGCCTTCTCGATGCAGGCAGATTGTCCTTTGGGATCTCAAAATATATACACTAGAGCTGGTTTAACTCCAAGGTGACAGAATGATTTCTACTTTAACCCGGATTGAAAGATAACGCTTTGTATGTTGTCAGAAGGCCAAATTTGCTTCAGGAGAAGTACTACCTAGCCCCCCCATCCCCCCCCAGGGAAAAAAAAAAGAGGGCAATTGTCCTAGGGTTGGGATTGGGGCAGGGCTCTGTTCTTATCGTTCCAGGAGAATCGAAGTGTCCATTAGGGGAGCCCGGGGACAGCGGACAGCGGAATCCTCAGCAGAGAGCAGAATCAGGCACCAAGGAGGATGAGTGACCCAGTTGATTCTGCCTGGCAGACTTCCTCAATAGCTGTCTCCATCGGGGGCCTGCAACCACCACTGCAATCCAGTGTCGCTGGGACCGTTCAGCTCTACACAATGCCCCAGCCGGAACCTCAGTGAAGCCTGCAAGATCAGCTTCTGCCTACAAACCCCTTAGGTCATCTAAACAGCTGAGAACAGAAGGACTGAACATAAAAGGATTGTATTAACATTTTTAATCATTTTCCCATTTGGGTTGGGGCCCCAAACAGGTCTACTACGACCCAAATCAGCAGGAAGTCACTTTAAGAGAGCGACGTCCCATGCCCAGAAGGTGGGGAGGGTGTTTCTCCGCCCATCTTTTTGGTTATTTGAAGGATAACTGAAAACTCTGTTATGTAGGGTAAGAGACTACAAGGTGATAAATGGTCCTGTCTTAATGGGTTTTGGAGGTTAGCCCCAGCGAATTCCTACTTTTCCTTTTCTGTATCCTTCTTCCTCTCCTATGTAGGAGTGCATGGGCTTGAGAAAAATGAGATATAGACATAGCACAGGAAGGTCCAAGAAGAAGGGGCAGATTATTGAATATGCCCTTATACCTTTGTATATTGATACAAAATTAGTAGTTTATTTGGCTAAAGTGGTATTGACCATTGTTTATTGTGCAAAAATAAGATTGTATTGGATTACATCGGTATTGATCTTTGTATATTGATACAAAATTAAGATTATAGTTGGCCACAATGGTATTGACCCTTGCATATGGACGTAATATTAAGATTATATTGGGCTACATAGGCATTGATCTTGGTATATTGATACATAATTAAGAGTATATTTAACCACAATTGAATAGATCTTTGTATATTGATACAAATTTAAAGGTAATGCTTCCCAATGGTATCATACCTAGAGATACTTAAAAATAAAATGTGAAGCTCTGACCTCTTGATACCAACCGTCTAAAACGGTCTAGGATAGTTAAAACAAACTCCTAGTCATGCAAACATGTCTCTTTGTTGGCTACTATGACAGTCTATCACAGATATTCTCTAAACTACCCAGTAATCAAGTTGCTAAGAGACAAGCAACATTTGCTTATCTAAATACAAAAGATGGATAGGGCATCTTCAAAAACCCCTTGAGACCTGCAGAATATGGCATTCAAAGATGTTATCTTAAATCAAGATTTTTTTTTTATATCGAGACATATCAGCACCTGACGGCAACCCTATTCTACTCCAAGTAGAGGATAAGCATCGAAGAATCTCCACTGTAAGATGGTTGAATTGGTGGCAAGCCTTTCTCTTGGCATGAAAAAACCCCTTGCACCAACTGCAGACAGACTGCTGTCCAAAAAGGACAAAACTTGGTAGCGGGGAAGTCGACAGCCTAACTCTGCCAAGACAGGGTAGGAAAAACCCCTTGCTTCAACTGTAGACAGACTGCTGTCCAAAAAGGACAAAACTTGGAAGCAGGTAAGTCGACAGCCTAGCTCTGCCAAGACAGGGTAGGAGAGTCCTTCATAACCCCTGCTCTACAATCAATGTCTGTCAGAGAAATGGGGCCAAATGACTGAAGATTGATGCTGTAATGTATGGAGAGAAAATGGGAGCTGTCCAGGCAGCCACTGGTATGTCATTTCTTAGATTGGGAAGCTGCAGCCTTGCACTTCCTATATAATCAGATATATTTGTCCCTCTCAGGTCTCTGAGGTGGTTGAAGAATAGATAGCTAGAGTCTCATAGTTAAATTTTGAGTTGTTTGGGAATCAAGAGGGTGTTCTAAGAAGATGCTTTTTAAATTGTGATGAAAGTTGAGTTGGATATAGAACTTTAAACTCATGGAGATAGGTCGACAGTAGAATGTTGAAGTCAGGTGCCAAATACATATAGACTGGACATTGGGATTGTATGCCAAGCCATATAACTCTCATAATTTTGGCCTAATTACCTCTGTTGTTTTGTATTGTATTTATTATTATAAGAGTAAGAGCCATTTGTTGGACTGAAAGGGGGAGCTGTTGGGGGGAAAAGATATATCTTAAACTTAAAAAAAAAAGGAAGGGGATGGGTGGGTTGAGGCGGAAGAGGGTGGGAGGGTGGGACTGGAGGCGGGGTAGGGAGGGGATTTCAATTGAGATGTAACTTGAAGAAATAAAAAATAAATTAAAAAAAAAAAGCAGGTAACAACGTTAATACACTGTAAATAAAATAAAGGACACAGCCGTTCAACCTGGTTTTATGAACCTCCAAGTGTCGAAAAAACGTAGAGCTAAGGTAAAATACAGGAGAAATGTGGTGTTAACCTATGCCTTTAACTTCAGCAGAGACGGGAGGAGCACCATAGAGTTAGTGGACTTATAAATTCTAGAGTTACACGGAAAAGGGTGGGAGGGTACACACCCTTAATCCCATCATTCAAGAAGAGTACACCCTTAACTCCAACACACTAGAGACAGAAACAGGCAGATCTCAGAGCTCAAGGTCAGCCTGATACAAAACAAACTCTAAATAAAGAAAAACTTCGATCCAGGAGTGGTGGAACACATCTTTAATCCCCTCAGATGGGAACCACAGGTCTCGGATCCCAATATTTAGAATGCAGAGACACACACATAGGATTTGGAAGGACCTAAGTTTAAAAGGCCCACACAACACAAACAAATTGTACTTCGAGACCTAAAAATATATACACTAAAGCTGGTTTAGCTCCAAAATAATTTCTTCTTTAAACCAGATTGAAAGATAACACTTTATATATTGTCAAAAACCAAATTTGCTTCAGGAGAAATATTATCTACCCCCCCCCCCAAAAAAAAAGAGGGCGATTGTCCCTGAGTGAAGAATAGGGCAGGGCTCTGTTCTTATCTTTCCAGGAGAATCAAAGCATCCATTCAAGGAACCCAGGGACAACTGGACAACGGAAACCTCAGCAGAAATCAGAAATCAGACACCAAAAGAAGACGAGTGACCCAGATGATTCAGCCTGACAGACTCCCTCAATAGCTGTCTCCATCAAAAGCCTACAACCACAACAACTCAATATTGCTAAGACCCTTCAGCTCTACACAATGCCCCAGCCAGAACCTCAGTAAAGCCTGGAAGTTCAGCTTCTGCCTACAAACTCCTTAGGACATCTAAACAGCTGAGAACAGAAGGACTGAACATAAAAGGATTGTATTAACATTTTTAACCATTTTTCCATTTTGGTTTGGGCCCCAAACAGGTTTACTACGACCCAAATCAGCAGGAAGTCATTTTAAGAGAGCGACGTCCCATACCCAGAGGGTGGGGAGGGTGTTTCTCCCCCCCCCCCCTTTTTCGGTTATTTGAAGGACAACTGAAAACTCTGTTATTTAGGGGAAGAGATTACAAGTTGTTAAATGGTCCTGTTTAATGGGTTTTGGAGGTTAGACCCAGGGTATTCCTTCTTTCCCTTTTCTGTATCCTTCTTTATCTCCTATGTAGGAATGCACGGACTTGAGAAAAATCGAGACACAGCACAGGAAGGATCAAGAAGAAAGGTCACATTATTGAATATGCCCTTATACCCTTGTATATACTGATACAAAATTAATAGTATATTTGGCTAAAGTGGTATTGACCATTGTTTATTGTGCAAAAATAAGATTGTATTGGTCTACGTCAGTATTGATATTTGTATATTGATACAAAACTAAGATTATAGTTGGCCACAATGGTATTGACCCTTGTATATGGATGCAATATTAAGATTGTATTGGGCCGCATAGGCATTGATCTTTGTATATTGATACAAAATTAAGAGTATATTTAGCCACATTTGAATAGATCTTTGTATATTGATACAAAATTAAAGGTAACGCTTCCTAATGGTATTGTACCTAGAGATACTTAAAAATGAAATGTGAAGCTCTGGCCTCTTGATACCAACCATCTTAAACTGTTTAGAATAGTTAAGAAAAACAAACTCCTAGTCATGCATGCATGTCACCTTGTTAGCTACTAAGACGGTCTATCACAGATATTCTCTAAGCTACTCAGTAATCAAGTTGTTAAGAGACAAGCAACATTTGCTTATCTAAATACAAGAGATAGATAGGGCATCTTCAAAAACCCCAAGAGATCTGCAGAATATGGCATTCAAAGATGTGGTCTTAAATTAAGATTTTTTTTGATATCGTGGCATATCAGCTCCTGACAGCACCCCCTATTCTACTCCAAGTAGAAGAAGAGCATCGAAGAATCTCCAGTGTGAGATGGTTGAATTAGTGGCAAGCCTATCTCTTGGCATGCAAAAACTCCTTGCTTCAACTGCAGACAGACTGCTGTTCAAAAAGGACAAAACTTGGTAGCAGGGAAGTCGACAGCCTAGCTCTGCCAAGACAGGGTAGGTTAGTCCTTCACAATCCCTGCTCTACAATAAATGTCTGTCAGAGAAACAGGACCAAAAGGCTGAAGACTGATGCTGGAATGTATGGAGAGAAAATGGGAACTGTCCAGGCAGTCACTGGTTTGTCATTTCTTAGCATTGGAAGCTGCAGACCCTGCACTTCCTATACAATCAGATATATTTATCCTTCTCCGCTCTCTGAGGTGGTTGAAGAATAGACAGCTTGAGTCTCATAGCTAAATATTGAGTTGTTTAGGAATCAAGAGGGCGTTCTAGATCTAAGAAGATGGTTATAATAGTGATGCAAGTTAGTATGAAAACTAAGTCAGTTATAGAACTTTAAAGTCATGGAGATGGTTAGATAGTAGAAGGTTAAAGTCAGGGGCCAAATATGTATGAACTGGACATTGGGAAGGTATACTGGGCCATTTAACTCTCATAAATGTGGCATATTTAATTCTGCTGTTTTGTATAGTATTTACTGTTATAAGAGAAAGAACTATTTGTTGGAATGAAAAGAGAAGCTGTTGGGGGGGGGAAGAGGGTGGAAGGGTGGGACAGGAAGGGGGAATAGGGAAGGGTTTGTGACTGAGATGTAACTTGAAAAAAAATAAAGTACTTATAAAAAAAATAAAGAACTGGATATAAAAATGAAAAAAAAATTATAAAATGTTTGTGATGCAATGACATCAAGAAACTTACATTGGAACCAGATTGCGAAAAGTTTTTAAAATCAGACAAATTCTATTACTTTTATTTTATAAATATTGTATATTTTTCAGTAAAATTAAATTTTAAAAAGTAATTGTCTGAGGAATAAAGAGGAGAAAAACCTGATTGGCAGAGAAATAAGTAGAACACTGAAACCTAGTGACTATGATGGCATCTATGTGAATGAGGTACAACAGCAATGATGACAGAAGTTTTTGAATCTACTCTTGGTAGCATTTCCATCAAGGACTATTAATATATGGTATTGTGCATACACTTGTACATATGTAACCCATAAGACAGACATGTTTAGCATGTAATTCTGCTTATGAGAAATTTAATTATTTTGACCACATTTCTTCAGTGATTGATAAAGGTACTTAATCCCTTCCCCACACATTGGCAGAAATAGTGCTATTTGCTGGAGCCTTGCTGCTTTTCTTGACTGAACAGAAGTCTCCTAAACTCTAACTTCCTTCATGTGGGCAGACTCCTCCTCAGCTCCATACTGTGGGATGGCTCACACTTCTGTGAGGTCACTAATCTGCTCTCCATGGCGGTGGGAGGCATACACTTTTGGAATCTTGTACCCTTGTGAGTGATTTGTCAGTATAACTCACTTTTTAAAGTTTTCTTTTGTTTTCTTTGCCATTTCTCTTGCCAACTCTCTGTCACCCCCCATTTTCTGTGAAAAGCCCCCAACAGCTCCTTTTTTTTTTTTTTTTGGCCTGTTTTGCACACTGAACAGCTTTACCTCTCTTTTCAGAGTCACGATAGAGGAGAGACAAAGTAGAGGTGATGGGTTTATACCTGATTGCTAGAAAATAAGGAGTTAGGAAAAGGTAGGTAAACGTGCTTGAGGTTATTTCCAACTGGAGTGCCTGGAGAATTCAGTTCACTAGTAGAGAAGGAGAAAGAGAAAAAATAATTGGGGTAGAGAGTCAGGGTTTAGCTTTTTTTTTTTTTAAACAAGTTAATTCTGGGGCTCTAAATGCCTCATCCCAGTGAAACAGTTTGGCAGACATTTGGAAATGACAAAGGCACTGAGACTGTAGCCCAATTTATTTGAAGCTATATGGGAAAGGTAATTTTTGAGGGAAAAAATGTGTGAGGAGAGTAAATTTGAAAGGACTTCTGGAAAGGAATGAGACCCAAAAGCATGAAAAGTTCAATGATATCATCTGAATTTGGTTTGAATGTGTCCTTCAAGGCTCACATGTAGCAAGGGTGATACCCTACTATGGCATGTTAGAGGTGGGTGAACCTTTAAGAGGTAGTCTCAGTGAAGAATAGTCTATTAGAGTCACTCTCCTTGGATTAATGACATTCTCCAGTGTTCCCAATTCTTCAGAGAGTGAGTTGAGAAAGGATCCGACTGGACCCCTAAGTCCCCCTTGTTTCCTTTCTTGCTGGGTGATTAACATCTCCTTCTTGCATATGCTCCTATCATATGCTTCGTGCTGTGTTGTTATGTAGTCTCAAAGTCTCAAAGGCTGAGCAGATGAGGCTACTCAATTTTGGATTGTCAGTCTCTAAAACTGTTAGATAAATAATTCCTTTGCTTTCTTTGGTATCCAGTCAAAGAAATTTTGTTATAGCAACAGGAGACAGGTCAATGCAGTCACAGACAGATTGCTTAGTTCACTATTTTTGGGAGTCTTTCTGTCCTTTTGTGAAAAGTCTAGTTGACTCAGAGGGTGTCCTCCTCCATCTCAGTTACTATAAGTTACTATTCCTTTTATGTATCTATTGTCTTTCCTATCATTCATCAGCCTGAGATATAGGGACTTAGGGATACACACACACACACACACACACACACACACACACACACACACACACA
>CAJQZJ010032464.1:8600759-8615210 GCA_907164525.1 Lophiomys imhausi
CACACACACACACACACACACACACACACACACACACACACACACACTCTATAGGGTTTCTGCCTAAATGAGCTATTATTACAGAATTACTAAAAAAATATATCCAATAACACAACTTTACCAACACTAATGGCACTCATAGCCCTTCTGAATTGGATTTCTATGCACGTCTAATATACTACACCTCACTAACCACCTTCCCAACAAACAACTCCAAAATAACTTACCACCAGAATAATTCTGAAAACAATCTACTCTTACCTATCTTCATCACCCTAAGCACACTAACCCTTTTTATATCACCCTAACTCATCACTTTAGGATATAAAGTCCAAGAGCCTTCAAAGCCTTAAGAAAACAATCAAAGCTTAATTTTTGAATAAGGACTGTAAGACCTTATCCTACATCTACTGAATGCAAATCAATTACTTTTATTAAGCTAAGTCCTCGACTAGATTGATGGGAATTAAACCTACAAAAATTGGATATATGGATATATATGGGTATATATCTATATCTATCTATCTATGGATATATATCCCTATATATAAGGATATATACATATGTGCATATATATGTATATATATATATGTATATATAACTGGTATAGTGTGGTAGTGGACTTACTGAGGTTTGGTTAACCTACTTAAATGAGAATTCTTGGAACAAAGTAATACGGTTTAGGATTACACAGAGGTCACGGGGGTGGGTGATTGAGGTTCTTGGTATAAATGCATGTTGCACCCTCAATGTTACATTGGGATATCTTGCTACTTTGTCACTTGAATTACAGGTTCCCTTCCTGAGCTGAATATTCCAATTATATACAATAGAAGTTATTATGAAGAAGGAAAACAGAGGGGAAATGACAAGTACTCTTTGTGAGTTCATAGAAATGCTTGTTTCATTTAGAACATGAGCAGTAATGAAAATGTTTTCTTTGTGAATAAAAAAAAAAAAACTGGTTTGCACCCATACTAGTTTGCTCTGAGGAGACGTCCATGCTTACAACATAGCTTTTACTCTGATATATATATTTTTTCAGTGCATTGGCTAGCTCAGCTGTACCCATGTGAAAAGGTTTTAATTTAAAATATTTATACTGAGAACATCTGAAACTAAGACTTTGTAGGGTTTTTGCCCCCTCCTCTCATTGTAATTCTCATGGGAATTTTTCCCCTGCAAAGTTACATGGCTCACCATCTGGCCATATTCATAAGCCATCCTTCTCATAGAACTTTGATAAAATGCACCAGCTTCCTTGGTATTAGATTAGCATCTCCATCCGAGGGCTTTCTGGCTCTTCCTGCTGACAGGAGATGAAAGGCTCATAAATAAAAATGCTGCTTTGTTTGCCTCTGTGTTGTAATGTATCCTGTGGAAAGGGAAGACAATTAGGTCTAAGCGTCTTTTCATTCAATGTTACATAGCTGAACACTAAGTCCCTCTCTTACAAGAAGTAGGTGCTGTGAGATGGTATGATAGCACTAGAAAATCACACATTATCCCCCTCAGTAGCAATCACTTCTAGCTACCCCAGAAATCTGAGTAAAGAATGTGGATTCTTTGTTATCATGATTTTTCATCATTATAAATTAAGAAACAATGAGCCATTGTTTTCTTTTCATAACTTCTTGTCCTATAATAATTGATAGTCTGTTTGGAGTAAAACACCACAACAAAATATGCTCATATCCAACAGAAGTAAATATTTAAACTTGTTTCTATCTAGCATATGCTAATAATCTGTAGGTGACACTTCAGCTCATAATGGAATTCTGGGACACAAGACTGAGACTTGCTACCCACCCATAGTTTGAGGTATAAATGAATACAGTTATGAGATAAAAATCAGTGACCTGAAGGAGGACTGCGGTTCCAAAATCAGTGACTCAGAGATGAAAGCTAGATAGTTGTAGGGATGGAAGGATGGAGAGAGGGAGAAAGAAAGGACAAAGAAAGTTAGGGTGAGGGAGTGAGAGGAATGAGCAGAGAAAGAACATTGAAAACAGAAGGCCGAAATGCAGCACATCGATACAACAGGTTAGCAGTTTGGTTAGAGAACATCTACCTGCACTTGGACAAGCAACTGTAACTCAGGGGGTGAAGAGGAACCTATCCCACTGATAATCAGTCTCAGAGAAACAGAAAGCTGGAGGACATATGAAATGGCTCCAGAAATCAGCTGTGTTCTGCAAGCAATTTCGAGTTTCCCAACCTGAGATAACATAGACTTCTACTACGGTGATTTTGGAAAATAGATTTTTAAATGTGACATTTGGCTTATTCATATTCCTAGGACTGATATTTGTTTCTACATTTTCAAAATCCCATTTGTCTTTCTTTGAAGAAAATACATTAAAGCACATTTTAACAGTAAATAGTTTATTTTCTGAAGTATGTAGACATTTTTAGGGAATTGCGATTGTATACAGAGACTACCTAAAGGTGAACTTGTTTCAGAGGAGAACAATTCCCTAGACGTAGGCAAAAATTTAAGCCATCTTTGGTCAACAATTTATACCTGAATTATGCTGTCTAGTTATGGAAAATGAAGAGTAAGTCTTCTTAAAATATCAGCAATAACTTCAGAATGCTGCCAGACTCATCATGTTTTTCTTATTGAAGGGAATAATAATTGTGATAGCAAACTGAAGAGAAAGACAGACAGGAGCCGTATGGAGGGTTATGTATCTGCTGCCAAGAAATCCTGTTCCATTTTTAAAAGCCAAAGACATGAAAAATGTATGGAGGGATTTAAGTATTTACATACAATAATGCACTTGACCGTGTGGCATTGATTGGAAATATGGAAGTACAGTTTTATTTCTAAACATTATTTAAATGTACCAGTTGTGAATTAAATTACCTTAAGTGAGTTTTCTGGTCAGAGGATTTTTCTTTTCATGTGCAAATGTTTGCACAGCTTTAGATTTCCATTCATAAGAATTCTCTGGGCTTAAGATACTTATTTCTGAACGTTTATAGGCTGTCCATGCATGTGTGTGTGGGGGGGGGAAGAGTTAGTATAAACCAAAGGAAGTAGTGGTGAATTTATATTTTGTATGTATTTACAGCATAGGTAAAATTATGGAATGAGATTGCTTCTAGCAAGTTATGTTGTTTTGACTTCACAACATGAATCTGAATGTTGGGATCAAATGAATCTGCAAATCTAATATAGCAATTTATATATAATTTAATTTAATATAGCAACTCTGGTATGGAAGTTACAGATGGAGGAACAGAGGGACTAGAGAGGGACTAGTGGGTAATAACAGTGGTACTCGCAGTATGAGTAGATTGGGCAAGGAAGCAGGACAAGAAGAGGTCCTCTAGTTCTGACAAGGATGCATCTCTTTCTTGTTAGAAAGTTGAAGCTGAGATAACATAGACTAGGAGTGCTCTGATCTAGTGGAAAAATTTCTTGCTAATTTGTGTTTGTTGAGTTTTACTTTATGGGTGTATAATTTACCTGAAGAAGGCATCTGTGATAATTGATGATAGCTAAGTTACTGGTTGGAGGTGGCTTTATGGAGGGGAGAAGGGCCCAGGGTGAAGTAGAGACAGTTCCTATGGGAGGGAAGTTTGAGCTTTCAAGAAACAAAACCAGATGGACCCACAAATGCAGAGTAGAGTAAAATACACAGAAATTCAGCTTTCAGAATACTGTATATGTTTTGTGTGGAAGCTTCTATTTTCTGTTTTCATCTTATTTGGGCAACATTTGAGGTTGTAGTCTCTTCTTGCTGTCACTCTGACTTTTGTAGGTCTTTAAGAATGAACCATTTATTTTGATAGCATATATTTATTTACTTATTTATTGAAAATCGATTTTTTCCCTCACATAATATATTCTGATTATGATTTCCTTTTCCTCTACTTTTCTTCGGTCTGCTCCACCTCCCCTCCCATCTGGATCTACTCTCTTTCTGTCTCTCATAAATAAAGAAACAGGCTTCTAAGAGATAATAAAATGAAATAAAAATTTAAAAAAGTAAAGCAAAACAATAAAACCTCACATCAGAATTCGACAAAACCAAGAGTTGGAAGAGAAGGCAAGTCAGAAGAGAAATCTCAAGAAAAGGCACAAGAAACAGAAATCAACTCCTTTTGCACACTTGGGAATCCCATGGAAACACTAAACTAGAAACAAAGATATATATGCAAAAGACCTGGCGCAGACCCATACACACCCTGTGAATGCTGCCTCAGTCTTTGGGAGTTCATATGAGCTTTGCTCAAGTTGATGCAGAGGCCTTGTTTTCTTGGTATCCTCCACTCATCTTGGCTCTTACACTATTTCTGTCTCCTGTTTGGTGGTTCCTTAAGCTCTGAGGGGAGGGATTTGATGGAGATGTTCCATTTAGGACTGAGTGTTCCAAAGTCTGTCTCTCTCTCTCTGTAATGTCTGGCTATGGGTCTCTGTACTTGTTCCCATCTTTTGCCCAAGGAAGTTTCTCAGATGATCACTGAACAAGGCATTGATCTGTGAGTATAGCAGAATGCCATTAGGAGTTATTTTATTGCTACTTGTGTTTGAGCAATATTAATCAGTTCTACCCTAAATCCCTGGGGTATCTAGTCTCTGGTTTACCCAAGCAGTGCCAGTTATGTTTTCCATCTCATGGAGTGGGGCATTAGTCAGCTCAGATATTGGTTGGCGATTCCCACAGGCTTTGTGCCACCATTTTACTGACGTATCTTACAGATAGGAGACCATTGTAGATAAAGAGTTTGTGGCTGGGTTTGTGTTTATGTATCTCTTTTGGTAGGGAGCAGAATACCTTCCTGTTCCAAAGAAATTACAACTTCAGGGTGGAGACTTTATGTTGTCTCCAGCTTGATTTCTCCATGTTCACTAAGTTGTATAGGTGTTGTCTTCAGCAATGGGGCCTTGTCAGGTTATGGAGAACAAGCTACAATCTTGGCAAAAGGTTGGCTTGGGGATTTCAATGGGACCCTCTTGGGGTCATGCAACCCAATCCCAGAACTGGAAACTTCATTTGGTGACAAAAGATGACAAGTTGGATCTCTATCTCCTCCATTATTTGATAATTTCATTTAGATTACCTTCATATATGTATTTATTTTAGGAAACTTCTACTGTTTTAAGTTTCCACACCACCTCTCAAATGGCCCTTAATTTTGGCTATCTCTCCCTATACTTCCTCATTCATCCTTGTTGAAGTACCTTATAACTATTTATTAATAACTCTAAACACCTTCCAACCCACCAACCCGAGGCACAGAAAGAAGGCTACTTCTCAGGTGCGGTTTCTTGGAACAACTCATCAGCCAATGCCAAAGGGAACACAGCAATCAACAGCAGCCCAGTGATCACCCAGCTATTTTGATGGCAGTTGCTGCACCCCCTGAATAGTTGCCTTGGGGCAGGTGCTGTACTCGCAAGGCCTAGGAAGTGGCCATCATGGCCCACTCACTTGATGCCATAGTCTCTTCCATCTGTTGGCCTAGGCACAGGCTGCTGGCTCACTCCTGCTTGGGGTTGTGTCTTCTTCCATCTCTCTGGCCCTGCTGAATCAATAGGGCAGGTGCTGTGCTCCACAGGGCCTCTTTTCACCTTTTCCACCCAACCTGGGCTCCATCCCACCTCAGCCAAACGTCTTGGCAAGTCTTGGCAGAAACCTTTGTCTAGAATCTTTCAAAGTGAAGCAGTGATGAGCAGTGTGGAGAAGCAATGCCAAGTAAAAAGTTCTCTCGAGTTTCAGGGCCTTCCTTTTTATATGCACTCTCTAATTAAGCACCAGGATGTTTTCTCATTTGGCCAACCTTCTGCCCTCCTCCCTAGGTACACCTGTTGACAAAGATCACATGCTTTCCCAGGTATTCCCCACAGGTTCCAGTCATTATGCTAATTTCTATGCCCCTTATATGAGTCTTGATCAAGCACTCTCACAACCCTAACATATTGATTCAACACAACTGTGTTTCCAAAGAATCCAAACCTCTACTAAACAGGCCCATCTCCCCTCCATACTTAATCTTTCTGTCCCATTCCCCTATTCATCTATAACTATCAATTCTATTTCCATTTCCTTCTATCTGTCCCCCTTAGTCCCTTACTCTATACATACACTCTGTGATTTTGTGGACTGTTATCATTGACTTAACAGCTAATATCCACATATAAGCAAATAGATACCATATTTGTCTTTCTGGATCTGTGTGACCTCACTCAGTATCATTTTTTAAGTTTCATTCATTTATGTGCAAATTTTATGTTTCATTTTTTTAAATAGCTTGGGAATATTCCATTGTGTAAAATGCACCACATTTTCTTTATCCATTCTTTTGTTGAGGGACATCTAGGTTGTCTCAAATTTATGACTATTATGATTAGAACAACAATGAACATGGCTTAACATGTATGTGTCTCTGTAGTATGGTGAAATGTTCTTTTGGTATATGGGCAAGAGTGGTATATCTCTATCTTGAGGTAGATCAGTTCCCATCTGCTGAACTGATTTCCACAGCAGCTGTACTAGTTAGCATTCTCATCAGTGATGGGTGTTTTCCTTATTCCATATCATTGTTAGTATGAGCTGTCCCTTGTGTTGTTGATTTTAGCCATTCTGACAAGTGTAAAATAGAATCTCAAAGTCATTTTCATTTGTATTTTTTTTGATGGCTAAGGATAGTAACATTTTAACAAATGTTACTCAGCCATTTGAGTTTCTTCTTTTGAGAATTCTGTTTAGATCTGTACCCAATTAAAAAAAATTGAGTCATTTTTTTTTTGAGACAGGGTTTCTCTGTGTATCTCTGGAAGTCCTGGACTCATTTTGTAGACCAGACTATCCTTGAACTCACTATTTGTTTTCTTGATATCTAGTTTTTCAAGTTCCTTATATATTTTGGATATTAGCCCCAATTGGATATGTATTTCATAAAAATCTTTTCCCATTCTGTAGGCTGTTGTTTTGTCCAAATGATGGTGTTCTTTGCCACACAGAAGCTTTTCAGTTTCATGAGGTTCCATTTATTAATTGTAGATCTTAGTGCCTATGCTAATGATATTCTGTTCAGAAAGTCTTCTCCAGTGCCAATGCATTTGAAACTATTACCTACTTTCTCTTCTATGAGGTTCAGTGTATCTAGTTTTATGTTGAGGTCTTTGATCCACTTGGAGTTGAATTTTGTGCAGAGTGATAGATATGGATCTATTTGGATTCTTCTACATGTAGCCATCCAGTTTGATCAGCACCATTTGTTAAAGATGCTGTTTTTCTTCTAGTGTGTATTTGTGGCTTCTTTATAAAACACTCAAGTGTTCACAGTTGTAGGGCTTCATATAGGTCTTTCAATTTGATTCCATCAATCAACATGTCTGTTTTGTGCCAATATAATGTTATTTTATTACTATAGCCCCGTAGTACAATTTGAGAATAGGTATAGTGACACCTCCAGCAGTTCCCTTATTAAGAATTGTTTTAGCTATCCTGAGATTTTTGTTTTTCCATATGAAGCTGAATGTGTTCTTTCAAGATCTGAGAAGAATTGTGTTTGAATTTTAATGGGCATTGAATCTGTAGATTGGTTTTGGTAGGGATGGTCATTTTTACTATATTAATCCTACTGATCCATGAACATGGATCAATCTTCTGATATCTTTTTCAATTTCTTTCTTCAAAGACTTGAAGTTTTCATCATACAGGGTTTTCATTTTCTTGGTTAGAATTACCCCAAGATATTTCATATTATTTGAAGCTATTGTGAAATGTGTTATTTCCCTGATTTTTTTTCAACCCATTTGTCATTTGTATTTAGGAGGGCTACATATTTATGTGAGTTAATTTTGTATCCAGCTACTTTGCTGAAAGTGTTGATCAACTGTAGGCATTTCCTGGTGGAATTCTTTGGGTTCCTTATATAATAGAATCAGATTGTTTGGTAGCGTTTTTACTATTTGTGATGGTTTTTGCTCTTCTTCCTGTCATCAAATAGGTCTTGAATGGATGCTCTTCATGCCCGCCTCCCTGTTCTTTCCTTAGATTATAAATAAAAGTTTCCTGCCTTGTTTTTTCACACAGTTCTTTTCACTAAAACTCATTTATCTAACTACTTCTATCTGCTTAGGGGTTTGTAGTTTGCTTTAAGATCGCTTGACCATGACTGTGGGATTCAGCACCTAAACCATCCCTTGCAGGATGCAGTTGCAAATGATTCTGGGTGGCATGGAGCTCCAGATGGCTCTCACCTTAGGATGAAGTCCTGGCCCATCAGTAGGAACTTCCATGAATGAATGATCAGGTTGTGACAGGTAGATATTCTGCCATAATCGACAGAAATAAAATGATAAAGATGATTCAAACATACTTTTACTATACCGATTTCTCAACCTCCCCAAATTGAATTTTCCTTTCCTACATTTTCTGCAGTTAATGGGGTGTGTGAGCAAATTTGTATGTGTTTGTATGGGTGACTCACATGTCCTGATATAAAACTTTGAAAGAAATGAATTTCAGTGAGAGTTTGTTTTTCAAGTATGAGACTACATCAAAGAAAAAGAAACACTCTAACTGTTGACTAGCTTTCACCACTTATTATGTGAGAAAGGAAATGTCAGTAATTTAAAAGAAATTCTAAGATCAATGGATTAGAGCTTTTCTGATTTTAAAGTTCTTTACAAAAACCTGTCACAAAGATTATGCAATCAAAAAATGTGGGCTGGAATTTCTATTGATACTAGGGAAATTTCTTTGTTTTCTCTAAGTATAAAGAGAAACACAAAAATCAGAATCTTTTGCTGTGAGACTCCTAGCTGAGAGTTAGCTCATGTGTTGGGTTTTGCAGTCAATACTTCTTAGGAACTGCTTCTGACTGAACACAGAAACAAAAGCTGGGCTATCTCATGTAGTGAAATTGAAATAATTGGTGAGACAAAGGTGGTAAATCAACCAATATGGGGGTAGTTCGGACCTAAATGGATTCTCCGCTGAGATGACCTGCAGTTGCCCTAATTCTCCTTTGTTCCTAGTGTATGCACCTGGCTTTACAAATTGGTAGGAGGTTAATATGCCAGGCTGTGACACAATTCTGTCCCTGGAATAACTAAGTATGCTTTAGAAAATCAATTTGCTCTCTTTAGTGGGAATCTCCCAAAGGTGGCTTGTGTTAGGAAGTGGTCCTCTAAAGATGGATATACTTTCATGCTGGTTTCATTAACTGCTGCTGTGGAAAAGACTATAGACAAACCCAGTCATTTACTGATTTTCTTATTAAGGCTTTTATCCATTTCTTTTCAATGTACGTGTATGTGGAACCTGAATGTGATGGCTGAGAACTGTCATTTATAGTAGCTCAGGGATCACCCTGGAATAAATTAATGGCACTTTCTTTCAGCACCCATGTCTACAAAGCCACAAGTGAGAAGGAAATGTGTGAACCTTCAAAGCCCAGACATATGGTTGGAACACTGCATTCTCTCTCTCTCTGTGTTTACTCAGATGTGTTTTTTACATTGAAGAATTCAGTCATTTCATATTTGATTTTTGTTTGATTAGTTTGAGTTGTATAGTTCTTAGCTATTTTAAAATGTACCAAAAATGTGTCTGTGTAATTAATGTAAAATAAACAACCAGTTAAGGATCCTATTAATGTAAACACATATACACTGAATAGAGGGCATAAAAACTTTCATTTTATGGAATTTTTGCATATAAAAGCACTTTTAAGGCAAAGATGTCTCCCCTACATTGCAATTCTAAATCTGCTTTATAGAAGTAGCAACTTTGTAAAGAATGGAAACTTATCTTTAAAATGAAATGGAAGGAAGTGAGATAAAATAGCATGGAATCAAAACTTTCTCTTTCTATTAGTGAACAGCACTTCTAGAGGAAAAGGAAGAGGCCTATGGTTCTCTGGAGACCACTTCTGTGGGATGGGAATGCGGCTTCTCAACCTTCCTTGACATTCAATTCTTCACCTACCATTGTAGCACAACTGGGAAATAGCCTTGCTGGCCTCCCTGGCCCCTTTTCTGGCTCTAAATACCTTAACTTGCTTTGGTTCTGTTGTGTTCACACCACTGGCTTACATTCCCACAGGAATTACAAGTTCAGCATTGTTTTCAAATAGTATTCAAGAAAGGAAATTCCAAGATCAGAGATGTAGCATTTTCAAAACTGAGGGCTCGACTGAGAAGAAAAGAATTCATCCAGAATGGAGTATAGAATCCACTTTCCAAGTTTTTGCCTATAACTCCATTTGGGGAGGAGTTGACAATAAATACCTCTCCAACTTTAATGGCCGTGGCTGAGATCCTTAATGGTGCAATACTTTTTCTGGTACTTCTTACTTCCCTCAATTTCTCCATCTAGGTCCATAGGAAGCTTGCTACTACAGCAGCTGTACCATCTGTTTCAAATATTATTTCAGCCTTTGCTGTTTTGGGATAAATTTCATAAAGTGTATTGCATACACACACATTTAATTGAACAAATGAGAAGACTTTCCAGTTTAAAAAGGCTTCCTAAATGACAAGAAGTGTCCAATTTCCATTCAAATGGTTACTCCAGGGTTTTAAAATATGTGAATCCAACTAAAAGAGGCTGCTGGTGTATTTTGAGGCAGATGGCTTGATTCTGTGAGGAAAAAAATTAAGTGGATTTTACTATCAATCTTGTGCCTTTTTTTGCCAAAAGACTGACATAATAAAGATGTGTGTATTACTAAGAACGCTTTTTAATAATGATTCTACCTTATGTTTTCCCTCATGAATATGGTTAACTGACTAGGAAAATCTATTTAGAGATTTTATGTTTATCCATAATGATCAGTTTAGGATTTAAAAAAAAAAAAAGAAGCCCACTAACAGAACTTCTGAAACACAAAAGGAAGATAATTTGCTACAACTTTCTTAAGGCATCTGAAAGGGAGGGAAGGCTGGTGTTGATCTGAGGTTTCTTCTGCGAAATAGTCATGAAGGCTTTCAGTTGAAGATTTGTATGAGGAAGGGAGGGGCTTTCATCTTCGATGACTGCCATTAGAGGGAAACCTTGAAAAATCCTAAGGATCTTTCTCATCTGGAAAACTGCAGTTTTGAGAGCAGCCTCCAGGATCATTCTCAGCTGTGATTGCTGTGTACTCTCAAAGTCACTCTTGGCATCCACCAGCATGAATTCAAAACCTCTTGGATGATTCTTTCTTTTTCCATTTGTAATTTGCACAACTGATTGGGCTCTTGCTTAGTTCCTGATTACTGCAAACAAAGCGTGGGGTATCTCCTTTCACTTGAAAAGGATTGCTCAGGAGCTGAGACCCAAGTCAATCAATCCATTACTTCCTTTGGTGATAATTATTTATTCAGTTCATCTGCTCAGTCTAAAAGATACCGTGTCTTCTGAACAATGAGGAAAGGGCAATATCGCTTTTTTTTTTTTAATGAACACAAACCAGAAAACAGCAAGTCTTTACTTTTACTGAGAATATTCTGTAAGCACAATGTGTTATCATCAACTGTAGGATAAATTGAACAGTGTGGATGGCAGGATTGAGAGGAGAAAGTACCCATTGTCTTCAGTGATGTAATTGAAGCTTGGGATCTACTTGCCCTGTGGCATCAGTACAATTCTTATTTGTACTGTACCCTTACAGATGTGCTCATGTGTGTTCTCCGGGGTAAGGCAGCACTACATGCATTAGATCATGAAACATCCCAAAGTAATTGCATGTTACATCTCTTTTCTGACACAATGTCTTGTTTTCATACATAAGACACCAGCTAGAGGAGAATAATACAGCAAATAATTATTAATTAAGATGAGTATTAGAATTAGAAGGTAACTTAAGATGTGTTCATGTATTCTAATGTTAGTTCAAGCTGACTATTTTCTCACTTAACTGGTGGTTCCCTTCAGTATAGTTCTTAAATAGTCCCCATTTTTGGTTTCCTCTTTGAAGTATAAAGAAAAACTTAGAAACAAGCCCTTGCAAGAAAAAAAAAAGGAAAATCACATACAAAACAAAACAAACAAACAAACAAACAAACAAACAAACAAGAAGAACCCTTAAATTTGAAATGCTCATTCCCTTTAGACTGGTCTCACGGTTGGTTGTGTCTTTCTCTTGGTGTCTCCTATTCTCTGCTGATAAATGTCTTCTGTTTTGCCCAAGAACTGTAGTCTTCTCCTACATGCACAGGGCTCCGATTTTACATAGAAGCAGTGAAGTCTGGGGAGTATTGGTAATTTACTTCATTTATTGAAAACTGTGTTAGTATGGTAATATGTCCCAGTTATCATTTACTAAAGGCAAGAGCATAATTAAAGAAATACTTTGTTTTGCCAGTCTTTTTTTTTTAACATCCTGTTTATTAAAACTGCAGCTGAAGCCAGGTGTGGTGGTACACACCTTTAATCCCAGCACTTGGGAGACAGAGGTAAGCAGATCTCTGTGAGTTCGAGGCCAACCTGGTCTACAAAGTGAGTTCCAGCATAGCTAGGGCTGTTACACAGAGAAAGAAACCCTGTCTCAAAAAAACCAACCAACACTAACAATTTCAAAAAATTTTATCTGAGTAAAAAAAACCTGAAAGTTTAAATTAACACAGGAAACAAAGGTAAAATTAGAAAAAGGAAAAAAGAAAAATAACAAAGAGAAAATGTTTTGGGAAGGCTAATATCTTCTCTAGATTTACACAGTCACTATTTAGTCCTCACACCAAAGGAATTTGAAGGACAATTCTTGCAGAAGATTTTGAGGATGTAAAACAGATAGAATTGAATTGTTGAAGTAACAAAAAGAATTAATAAGTATAATTAATACAAATTTGAGACAGTAGTAATGGAGGAAGAAGGACTTTGTCATAAAAAAAAACCCAACAGACTTTTGGAAAAACTTAAAGGCTATAATTATTAGATCTTGGGGCAGAGTTCATTTAGAGCATAGTAGACTGATGAAAGTAGAAACTGGAATGTTTTAAGTATCTAAAAAGGAAATTTCACTCATCTCCAACAGACTTGGCACAAATAGTTTGAGAGATACTAAGGATGTGTGTATGTGTGTGTATATAGTTTAATGGAGATAAACCACATAGATTGCTAATATCATTTCCTCCTGCCCATTCTTCCAAAGAGTCAAAGACTATTCAACAAAGACTGTAATGTCAAGAGTGGGAAATCTCCCTTCAGGTTGTTGGTTTGGGAAATTCAAGAGATCCCTAAAACAATCTAAGTGACTGCCTCCCAGAACTTGAAGTTAAGACCTGGAAGACTTGAAGTTCAACTTAGAACTGATGTGGAAGTCTGCTATCCACAAACTAATTTTTGTATCAGAGGCTCTATGTAAGTTGCCAAGGGAGAAAAATAATCAATAGTCCTACTCTTTGTGAACCACACTAGTGACCTACCTGTTCCAATGGTACAATAGTGGCACTCCAATCTTTTAGGTAACCAACAAATTTCTAATCGGAATTAAGACCTGCTAAATAGGAGGGAATTCATGCTTACTACTGTAAAGCTAGTCAACTACCCATGGATGGAGTGGTCACAGACCTTAGAGAACATCTACTACTGCCATTTTCATAAAGGAGTATATTTCTAACTGTATTATACTCATCTTTATGCCCACAGATAAGTGTAGAAGTCCCCCCCCCCCAACAGATGGAGATTACAGAAATCCACAGTTGGTCAAAATTCAGAGAATAGATGACAGTGGGATACTTAGTCCCATTTGGTACATTTACAATGCAACCCCCATGGGCTCAGTAAAAATCCCAGGGATTGGGAACAAAATTCTTATAAAAGCAAGAGAACCAAGGTATCTCTTCATAGACAGTGTCTTCTATACACGACAGAAAAGCTGTATCTCAACAGGTTGTCTAAATAAGACTTAGGAAATGGAAATACCAATTGGGCTACTGAGAGAATCAGATTTTCTTATGGGATGGCTTCTCTAAATAGATTATCTAATCTCAAGTGGTCAGTTGTAAATATGCTTATATGAGCAACACTTAATGGACTTAATAAGTTTTGTGTATGTGTGTATGTGTGCATGTAAAATAATAATTAAAGAAGAAGAGAAGAGGTCATGAATTTGAGAGGGAGTTGTGGCAGTGGGGACATAAGATGAGTTGGAAGAGGGAGAGGGAGGGGTAGAAATGATGTAAATACAGTTCTTATCTATAAAATCCTAAAAAAAAAAATAAAAAAAGAGAGCACTAAAAAGGATGGATTCTGAGAATAACTAATGGCCAAATGCCTGTGTTGACGAACAAGACCATAAATGAAAGGAAGTACTGGCCATAGAGCATACAGATGTAATATTACAATCAATAAGAACTGGCCTTACAGCACACAGATGTAATATTATAGTCAATAAGAATTGGCCGTACAGCATACAGATGTAATATTACAGCCAATAAGAACTGGCCGTACAGCACACAGATGTAATATTACAGCCAATAAGAACTGGCCTTACAGCATACAG
>CAJQZJ010032464.1:8616942-8649089 GCA_907164525.1 Lophiomys imhausi
CAGATATATTTATCCCTCTCAGGTCTCTGAGGTGGTTGAAGAATAGATAGCTAGAGTCTCATAGTTAAATTTTGAGTTGTTTAGGAATCAAGAGGGTGTTCTGGATCTAAGAAGATATTTTTAAAATGATGAGGCAAGTTAGTATGAAAGCTGAGTTAGATATAGAACTTTAAACTCATGGAGATGGTTAGATAGTAGAATGTTAAAGTCAGGTGCCAAATACATATGGACTGGACATTGGGAATGTATGCTAAGCCATATAACTCTTATAATCGTGGCCTATTTATTTCTGTTGTTTTGTATTGTATTTATAGTTATAAGAAAAAGAACCATTTTTTTGAACTGAAAGGGAGAGCTGTTGGGGGGAAAAAAGAAATACCTTAAACTAAAAAAGAAAAAAAGGAAGGGAAGAGGATGGGGGGGTTGAGGGGGAGGAGGGTGGAAGGGTGGGACTGGAGGGGGAGTAGGGAGGGGATTGTGATTGAGATGTAACTTGAAGAAATAAAAAATAAATTATTAAAAAAATTTAAAAAAATTCCCAATTCTGTTTAAAATCTCTGTAAAATTTCAGTTTCTCTAAAATTCCAAAGTCAGTTTAACAGTTGGCTCCTGTAAAATAAAAAAAGTTATGTACTTATTTCAAAAAGGAATAGCCAGAGCACAGTTTCAGTCAGATAAAAGGAAACCCAAAGTTCAACAGTGTAAAGCTAAGTGATAGATTCAAGATCATATGGTTTCTAAGAGACTAGTCAATTCCTTCTCCCAGCTTCTTCTCTCTGGCTCTTCCATTGAAAGCAGTTTGTCATCAAGACTCAGGCTGTTTCCAGTCCTTAGTTGCCAATGACTGTGGTGGTAATTTCATGGTACTGACATTCCTAAAATGCTCCAGTACAACTGGCTTACACCTTTAGCAATAGCCTCTCCTGGTCTTTCTTCAGGGAATCCAGTCCTGTTACATGGTGCCAAGTGTCAAATTCTCTCAATGACCCCATTAACCATGTAGCCTGTATTACAACTGAGGTCGTACTTTCATCAATGACTCTTCCTGGATCTTCATAATGCTAAGCCATCCATAACCCCTTCATTCCTTTAAATCAAGTACCACCTAGAAGGTTCTGACACATTATCAAGTTTGACTGCCAGCACAAGCTACGGTTTTGGCCCTTCTGGAAAAAAGATTCTGTGTGATGACTCCAAGGATACTACAAAGACGATTTGGCCTCAATTGTCTGGTCTCCTCTTAACCACAGCTAATTCTTTAGGCACAGCTAACCAGTATTGATTATCCCTAAAAGGCAAATGTCTCACCATAGTGGTTGTATATTTTTTTATTTCTTGTTCATCACAGCTTATTCTTCAGCCCTAGCTGTCCAGAATCACAACTTCTTAATTCAAAATATTGAATAGTTCTGGTAGTCTTTAAGAGACTCTTAAGCTTCCCTCTGAAATGTCACAACCCAGGCCTCCCTTGTCTGCACAACCCTTAACATTAATTTTATTTATTTATTTAATAAATTTATTTATTCATTGCTTCAGGTTACATCTCCATCATAGTGTCCTCTTTCCACCCTTCCCAGTCCCATCCTCCCACCCTGGACCCCCTAAACCTTCCATCCCACTCCTCTGGAGTAGAGTGCCCCTACATAACAGTCCCCTGCCCCAGTTCAGAAGTTATATGAGGGCCAAAGGCCGCTGCATACACTGGGGCCCTACAAGGCAGTATCACCAGGGAAAAGTGTCTCATTGCCAGGGAGAGAAAACAAAACAAAACAAAATAAAAGTCTATGTCCATGTTCCCTTTGGTGCGTTAGTCGTAGTATAGATATCCTGTACTGTATAGCTAAAATACGACTATGAGTGAATAGATGCTATGTGCATCCTTCTGAATCTGGGTTAGCTCACTCAAGATGAGTTCTCTAGTTTCATCCATTTGGCTGCAAATTGCATAATTTCATTGTTTCTGATAGCTGAGTAGTATTCCATTGTGTAGATGTACCACAGCTTTTTAATCCATTCTTTGGTTGAGGGACATCTGGGTTGTTTCCAGTTTCTAGCTATTACAAATAAGGCTGCTATGAACATAGATGAGGAGACTTCCTTATGATTCCGTGAGGAGTCATTTGGATGTATACCCAGAAGTGGTATGGCTGGGTCCCGAGGCAAAGCTATTCCAAGTTTTCTAAGATATCGCCAGACTGACCTCCATAGTGGTTGCACAAGCCTGCACAACTACCAGCAATGGATGAGGATTCCCCTTTCTCCACACCCTTTCCAGCATGTGCATAGATCTGGAAAAAGCTATTCTCAATTTCATATGGAACAACAAAAAGCCCAGAATAGCTAAATCAATCCTGTAAAAACAAAAAACAACAACAACAGCAACAACAACAAAAAAACCATCTGGCGGTATCACCATCCTAGATTTCCAGCTGTACTACAGAGCAGTAGTAATAAAAAGAGCATGGTACTTGTATAGAAACAGGTCAGTGGATAAATGGAATCGAATTCAGGACCCAGAAATGGACCCACACACCTATGGCCACCTAATTTTTAACAAAGAAGCCAAAACTGCACAATGGAAAAAGGACAGCATCTTCAACAGATGGTGCTTGTCCAACTGGATGTCCACTTGTAAAAGAATGAAATTGGACCCATACTTATCACCTTGAACAAAACTTAAGTCCAAGTGGATCAAAGACCTTAACATAAGGCTGGTCACACTAAATCTACTAGAAGAGAAATTGTGAAAACCCCTCTAAATCATTGGCACAGGTGACAACTTCCTGAACAGAACACCAACAGCTCAGGACCTAATACCAACAATAAATAAATGGGACCTCATGAAACTGAAAAGTTTCTGTAAGGCAAAAGACATTGTCATTCGAACAAAATGGCAGACTATAGATTGGGAAAAAATCTTCACCAACACCACATCTGACAGAGGGATAATATCCATAATTTACAAAGAACTCAATAAACTAAATGCCAAGAAACCAAATAATCCAATCAAAAAATGGGGAAAAGAGCTAAACAGAGAATTCACAAAGGAAGATTTACTAAAGGCTGAGAGACACTTGAAGAAATGCTCAGCATCCTTAATCATCAGAGAAATGTAACTCAAGATGACTCTAAGATTCCATGTCACACCTGTCAGAATGGCTAAGATCAAAAGACTCTTTTCTTTCTTTTTTTTAATTTATTCAAGTTACATCTCAATCACAATCTCCTTCCTACTCCCCCCTCCAGTCCCACCCTCCCACCCTCTTCCCCCTCAATCCCCCATCCTCTTCCCTTTTTTTTTAAGTTTAAGGTATATCTTTTTCCTCCCAACAGCTCCCCCTTTCAGTTCAACAAATGGTTCTTTCTCTTATAACAATAAATACAGTACAAAACCAACAGAAATAAATAGGCCACAATTATGAGAGTTATATGGCTTAGCATACATTCCCAATGTCCAGTCCATATGTATTTGGCACCTGACTTTAACATTCTACTATCTAACCATCTCCATGAGTTTAAAGTTCTATATCTAACTCAGCTAACTTGCATCACAATTTTAAAAAACATCTTCTTAGATCCAGAACACCCTCTTGATTCCTAAACAACTCAAAATTTAACTATGAGACTTTAGCTATCTATTCTTCAACCACCTCAGAGACCTGAGAGGGATAAATATATCTGATTATATAGGAAGTGCAGGGCCTGCAGCTTCCAAAACTAATAAATGACATACCAGTGGCTGCCTGGACAGTTCCCATTTTCTCTCCATACATTAGAGCATCGATCTTCAGTCATTTGGCCCCGTTTCTCTGACAGACATTGATTGTAGAGCAGGAATTATGAAGGACTTGCCTACCCTGTCTTGGCAGAGCTAGGCTGTCGACTTACCTGCTTCCAAGTTTTGTCCTTTTTGGACAGCATTCTGTCTACAGTTGAAGCAAGGTTTTTTTTTTTTTTGCCAAGAGATAGACTTGCCACTAATAAATCATCTCCCACTAGAGATTCTTCGATGCTCATCTTCTACTTGGAGTAGAATAGGGGGTGTTGTCAGGAGCTGACAAGTCTCAATATCAAAAACATCTAAATTAAGAAAACATCTTTGGTTTCTTGGCATTTAATTTCTTGAGTTCTTTGTAGATTTTGGATATTAGCCCTCTGTCAGATGTGGGGTTGGTGAAGATTTTCTCCCAGTCTGTAGGCTGCTGTTTTGTTTGAATGACAGTGTCCTTTGCCTTACAGAAGCTTTTCAGTTTCATGAGGTCCCATTTATTGATTGTTGATCTCAAGTCCTGAGCTGTTGGTGTTCTGTTCAGGAAATTGTCACCTGTGCCAATTAGTTCAAGGGTTTCTTCCACTTTTTCTTCTAGTAGATTTAGTGTGACCGGCCTTATGTTAAGGTCTTTGATCCACTTGGACTTAAGTTTTGTACAAAGTGATAAGTATGGGTCTAACTTCATTCTTTTACAAATGGACATCCAGTTGGACCAGCACCATTTGTTGAAGATGCTGTCCTTCTTCCATTGTGCAGTTTTGGCTTCTTTGTCAAAAATTAGGTGGCCATAAGTGTGTGGGTCTATTTCTGGATCTTCAATTCGATTCCATTGATCTACTGGTCTGTTTCTATACCAATACCATGCTGTTTTTACAACTATTGCTCTGTAGTACAGCTTGAAATCTGGGATGGTAATACCTCCAGATGTTTTTTTATTGTACAGGATTGATTTAGCTATTCTGGGCTTTTTGTTGTTCTATATGAAATTGAGGCTAGCTCTTTCCAAGTCTATAAAAAATTGTGTTGGTATTTTGATAGGAATTGCATTGAATCTATATATTGCTTTTGGTAGGATGGCCATTTTTATTATGTTGATCCTACCTATCCATGAGCATGGAAGATCTTTCCATCTTCTAAAGGCCTTTTCCATTTCTTTCTTCAAGGGCTTGAAGTTCTTGTTGTACAGGTCCTTTACTTGTTTGGTTAGAGTTACCCCCAGGTATTTTATGTTCTTTGCGGCTATTGTGAAGGGGGTTGTTTCCCTTATTTCTTCCTCAATCAAAAAATGGGGAGCTAAATAGAGAATTCACAAAGGAGGAATCCCTAATGGCTGAGAGACACTTGAAGAAATGCTCAACATCCTTAATCATCAGAGAAATGCAACTCAAGACGACTCTGAGATTCCATCTCACACCTGTCAGAATGGCTAAGATCAAAAACTCAAATGACAGCACATGCTGTCGAGGGTGTGGAGAAAGGGGTACCCTACCCCATTGCTGGTGGGAATGCAGGCTTGTGCAACCACTATGGAGGTCAGTCTGGCGATATCTTAAAAAACTTGGAATAATTCTACCTCAGGACCCCAGCCATACCACTTCTGGGTATACACCCAAATGCCTCTTCACAGAATCATAAGGAAGTTTCCTCATCTATGTTTATAGCAGTCTTATTTGTAATAGCTAGAAACTGGAAACCACCCAGATGTCCCTCAACCGAAGAATGGGTCAAAAAACTGTGGTACATCTATACAATGGAATATTACTCAGCTATCAGGAACAATGAAATTATGTAATTTGCAGCCAAATGGATGGAACTAGAAAAGCTCATCCTGAGTGAACTAACCCAGACTCAGGAGGACACATACAGCATCTATTCACTTATAGTAGGATTTTAGCTATATAGTAGAAGGTATCGATACTACAACTAACACACCAAAGGGAACTTGGACATAGACTTCTTATTTTTAATTTTTATTCTTTATTTATTTTTTATATTTTAGTTATATTTTTTCTATTTTTTTAGTCTTTTTTATCTATTGTATACTTATTGGTTTGTTTGTTTAGTAGTTCTCTCTCCCGGGCAATGAGACACTTTTCACTGATGGTACTGCTTTGTAGATTCCCAATGAATGAAGAGGCTCTTGGCCCTCATACGATCTCTCAACTGAGATGAGGGACTGTTATAGAAGGACACCTCAGAGAAATGGGATGGAAGGGTTAGGAGGTAAAGAAAAAAAATGAAATGTGATGTTTCGGCCTTTTACTACTAATTGTCATAAACTGTTTAGGATAATTAAGAAATGCAAACTAATGGTTATGCAAGCCAGTCATTCAGTTAGGTACTATGACAGCCTATTATAGTTACTTTCTAAGCTAATCAGAAAAAAACCAGCAAGAGACAAGCAACATCTGATTACCCTAATATAAGAGATAGATAGGGCCTCTTCAAAAACCTCAAGAGATCTGCAGAATATGGCATTCAAAGATGTTTTCGTAACTTTAGATTTTTTTATATCAAGACATATCAACTCCTGACACCACCCCCTATTCTCCTCCTAGTAGAAGATGAGCATCGAAGAATCTCCAGTGGGAGATGATTGAATTAGTCGCAAGCCTATCTCTTGATAGGAAAAGCCCCTTGCCCCAACTGTAGACAGAATGCTGTCCAAAAAGGACCAAACCTGGAAGCAGGTAAGTCGACAGCCTAGCTCTGCCAAGACAGGGTAGGTAAGTCCTTCATAAACCCTGCTCTACAATCAATGTCTGTCAGAGAAACGGGGCCAAATGACTGAGTTCGATGCTGTAATGTATGGAGAGAAAATGGGAACTGTCCAGGCAGCCACTAGTATGCCATTTCTTAGTTTAGGAAGCTGCAGGCCCTGTACTTCCTATACAATCAGATATATTTATCCCTCTCAGGTCTCTGAGGTGGTTGAAGAACAGATAGCTAGAGTCTCATAATTTAATTTTGAGTTGTTTAGGAGTCAAGAGAGTGTTATAGATCTAAAATGATATTTTTAAAATTGTGTTGCAAGTTGGTATGAATGCTGAGTCAGATATAGAACTTTAAACTCATGGAGATATTTAGATAGTAGAATGTTAAAGTCAGGTACCAAATACATATGGACTGGTCATTGGGAATGTACGTTAAGCCATATAACCCTCATACCTGTGGCCTAATTACCTCTGTTGTACTGTATTGTATTTGTTATTATAAGAGAAAGAGCCATTTGTTGGACTGAAAGGGGAAACTGTAGGGGGAAATAAGATATACCTTAAACTTAAAAGAAAAAAAAAAGGGAAGAGGATGGGGGGTTGAGGGTGGGAGGGTGGGACTGGAGGGGGAATAGGGAGGGGACTGCGATTGAGATGTAACTTGAAGAAATAAAAAAATAAAGGAAAAAAATGGAAAAAAAAGAAAATATCTTTGAATGCCATATTCTGCAGATCTTTTGAGGTTTTTGAAGATGCCCTATCTATCTCTTGTATTTAGATAAGCAAATGTTGCTTTCTCTTAGCAACTTGATTACTGAGTAGCTTAGAAAATAACTATAATAGACTGTCATATCTTCCAAGATCCTAAAGAATAGCCCACTGAGCTCTGAGTACTGAATGGATTATTATTATTATTATTATTTTTAATCACAGCTTTCAAATACTACCACAATCCTCTCAAAAACAGATGGTCAACTCTTTCACAGCAGTATCCCCCATGAACCTGGCACAGATTTCTGTCTTATTTAGGGTTCCATGGCTCTAATGAGGCACCATGACCAAAAGCAATTTGGGGACAAAAGAGCTTATATCAGCTCACACTTTTATGTTATAGTCCATCATTGAGCAAGAACTTAAGTCAGGAAGCTGGAGGCAGGAACAGAAGCAGAGGCCTGGAAGAATGCTGCTTACTGGTTTGCTCCTCATGGACTGCTCAGCCTACATTCTTATACAACTCAGGACCACATCAGGATGGCACTGTCTCCTCTGGGGTGGGACCTCCCATATCAAACAGTAATCAAGAAAATGCCCCCAAAGCCCATTTTATGGATGCATTTTCTTAGTTAAGATTCCTTCTTCCCATATATGCCTAGGTTTGTGTCAGGGATTGATCTTTGCATATTGATACAAAATTACTATTATATTTGGCTACATTGGTATTGATCTTTGTATATTGATACAAAATTAAGGCTAACTCTTTTTAAGGTATTATACCTAGGTAATGCTTAAAAATGCAATGTGAAGTTTTGCCCTCTTTAAAAAAATATTTATTAATTACTTCAGGTTACATCTCCATCACAGTGTCCTCTTTCCACCCCTCCCAGCCCGACCTCCCACCCTCTACCCCCTAACCCTTCCATCCCACTCCTCTGGAGTCCCTACATAACACTTCCCTGCACCAATTCAGCAGTCATAAGAGGGCCAGGAGCCTCCTCATGCACTGGGGGCCTACAAAGCAGCAGCACTAGGGCAATGACGTTTTGGTCTTTTGATAGCAACTATCACAAAGTGTTTAGGATAATTAAGAAATGCAAACTAACAATCATTCAAACGTCATTTTGTTAAGTATTAGCATAGTTTATCACAGATGTTTTCTAAGTTAATGAGAAATCAAGTTGCTATGAGACAAGCAACATTTACTTATTAAATATATGGAGATAGATAGGTGGTCTTCAAAAACCTCAAGAGATCTGTAGAATATGGCATTTAAAGATGTTTTCTTAACTTAAAATTTTTTGATATTGAGACATGTCAGCTCCTTACAGCACCCTCTATTCTACTCCAAGTAGATGATGAGCATCGATGAATCTCCATTTGGAGATGGTTGGATTAGTGGCAAGCTTGTCACTGGGCAAGAAAAAGCCCTTGCTTCTACTGTAGACAGAATGCTGTCTGAAAAGGACAAAACTTGGAAGCAGGTAAGTCGACAGCCTGGCTGTGCCAAGACAGGGTGGGCATGTCCTTCATAATTCCTGCTTTGCAATTAATGTCTGTCAGAGATACTGGGCCAAGACGCTGAAGATAGATGATCTAATGAATTGAGAGAAATTGGGGACTGTCCAGGCAGCCAGTTGTCTGTCATTTCTTGCTTTTGGAAGCTGTTTGCTTTGCACTTCCTGAATATTCATATATATATATATCCTTCACAGGTCTCTCTGATGTGGTTGAAGACTAGATAGTTATAGTCTCACAGTTAAATTTTAAGTTGTTTAGGAATTAAAAGGATGTTCTAGGTCTAAGAAGATGTTTTTAAGTTGGTAATGCAAGTTAAGATGGAAACTGAGTTAGGTATAGAACTTTAAACTCATTGAGCTTGATGGATAATAGAATATTAATATCAGTTGCCAAATACGTATGATCTGGACATTGTGAATGTATGCTATACCTTATAATTTTCATGGTTGTGGCCTAGTTATTTTTATTGTTTTGTATTGTATTTATTGTTTTAAGAAAAAGAGCCTTTTTATTGGACTAAAAGTGTGAGCTATTGTGGGGGAAAAGATATACCTTAAATTGAAAAAAAAAAAGAAAGCAGATAGTAGGGCGAGGGGGAAGAGGATAGGAGGGTGGGAGTGGGAGGACTATGATTGAGATGTAACTTGAAGAAATAAATGAATGTCAAAAAATAAATCTTAAAAAATACACACAGACACATACACACAGGGCACACAGATACACTGCATATACATGCATGCATTCTTTTTGAAAGATACCACTTAGAATATTAAAGTATGGGTACTCATAAGCCATGACATATATATATATATATATATATATATATATATATATATATATATATAAACCCCAGTATCTTATCTGGCAAAACATATAGAGAGCAAACACAATGGTACAATCAAAGCAATACCAAAAAAAGTCTCTTTTTCTGATCTGGGTGAACACAGTATTTTGATTAAAAGGCCTCAGAATATGGAACAACAGTATTGTGGAAAAAAAAAAAGTACAGATAGCAGGGTCAACTTATCAAATCTTACCAGGAAATGAAACCTGTATACTTTTTCAGGAAGTAAAAGGAAGTTATTCATTTAAAGGAAAATAAGAATGGCTTCGGTGATGTCTTAGCAAAGAACATCAGGAAATATGGAGCCACCTGTAAAATCTCAGAAACTTCAGTCTTAGATTCTTCTCCAGACAGGCTGTTATTGAAGAGGAAGGGAAAACAAAGACATTTTTAGACATGGAAAGTTAACTCCGTGAAAAAATTAACATAGGATTTTCTTTAACAAATTAAAAAAGAAAACTGGAAAAGAAGACACAGGGTATGGTGGTGATAGATGAGATATCCAATCAACAAGTCTGATTGATCATCAACCATTCCCATAAGCTAATCATTAAATTAGCGCAATTTTGCTAGGTGCTCTGAAAGAGAAGAAACATAAAAAAAGTTATCTTAAGTATTAGCGTAAGTCATTGGCAGTTTTATGGTATAAAAACATGCATAAGAACGTATCTAGGGGGCTGGAGAGATGGCTCAGCAGTTAAGAGCACTGGCTGGCTGCTCTTCCAAAGGACCAGAGTTCAAATCCCAGCTACCACATGGCAGATTATAGCTGTCTAATTGCCAGGAGTGGTGACACATGCCTTTAATCTCAGCACTCGGGAGGCAGAGGCAGGTGGAGCTCTCTGAGTTCAAGGCCAGACTGGTCTACAAAGTGAATCCAGAACAGCCAAGGATACACAGAGAAACCCTGTCTTTAAAAACCAAAAAAAAAAAAAAAAAAAGAATGTATCTAATGATTAAAGTATCATGAACAGAAGTAAAGATAAACTTTTAAATTCAAAATTAAGCCTTAACTGGCCTAAAATGGTTTTTAGATTAGAGTCAGTTACCACTTCTCAATGGAGACATTTTCTGGCAAATGCACCGTTACCTGATTTCATCATTGTGTGAAAACATCATAGCACAAAGCAGTGGTTCTCAACCTTCCTAATGCTGGGACTCTTTCATACAGCTCCTCATGGTGTGGTGACCCCCAGCCATGAAGTTATTTTTGTTGCTACTTTATAACTGTAATTTTGCTAATGATATGAATTGTAATGTAAATGTCTGTGTTTTAGGTGACTCCTGTGAAAGGGTGGTTCGACCAAGAAGGGGTCATGACACATAGGTTGAGAACCACCGCACTAGGTCAATGACTTGATGTAGGCTCTTTGAGTGACTGATGCAGAAAGCAGGGTGTGTGTGAGCAGTTGATGACTTTACATGACAAACTTATAAAAATAGTAACAAACAACAGATCTTGTTACAATTACCAATATTATACACTATACATAACTGTGTTAGTTATGCTTTCACATGACTGACAGTGTGGTGAATACTTTTCCATGAGCACCATAAATACAAATACCATCACAAAAATGTAGACTTGACTGTGTCATAATGACAGTATTATGCTACTAGATTGAAGATTTCTCAACTAATTATAATCATTTGTTACCATCACTGTATATATGATTTGCTGTTGACCAAAACATTGCTTGTTGTTCAATTATAAATAAATGTTAATAAAAATTCTAAGGGTTTACAGTGTTCACAAAGCAGCATTTTAGTAACTTTAATGAAGTGATAAATTATTATTTATTCATGTATAGAAAACATTCTTACTAGAATGATCTCTGCAGGGCATGATGCCAGGTTATTTTCTGTATTATATTATCAGGATCACTCTTCACAAAACTGAGGGGGAAAGATGAGGCTATATAAAAGAGTACAAATATCTAGGACAAATATCTATATATCTACATATATTTTAACTGATAAGGAGTAAGCCAGCAAGACATTCCTTTGCTGATTCTAGGTAAGGATTTCCAAAGAAGCCTAACAAATCATGGGAAGAGCTCTCAAAAACAATGATCTGAAGCCTGACTTTATTGCCCTAGGTTTGACACTAATAAATGATGAAATCCTGAACAAGTTCCTTGTCTGTTCTGAGTGACAATTTTCTTATCATTAAAATTGAACAAGAGGATCTCAAACATCCCTCTCCATCCTAAGAATTTAAGGAGACCATTTTAAAAAGTGGAAGTATGACAAGAGTATAGATGAGAATTCATTGAAATACACTTGCAAAATTAGCTGATTTAGGAAAAACAGTAGCTTGTTCTCTACAATGATTAATTATAATTGAGTAGTTGTTATTGATATAAGGATGGATAGAGCTCATGAATAAAACCATAAAACTTATTCTAAACCAGTGTTCTCTTTGAAGAAAAGGAACAGCAAATTGGTCTAAATTTAAAAATATCAACACTGTATAAATTATGAGTTAACACTAGGGTGTATGTCACCAATTAGCATATAATTGAAAGTAATGCCCTAATGTAAGAATTTAAAAAATATTGTAGTGGACCTTCCCCAAAATATATCCTTTCCACTTTTCAAGGTGCCTCACATATTTCCTGTATTGTATTGTGGCAAAATATAGTAATCATTTGTTTCATCAACTCAAAAGTCTATGGCTGTGGTCCAAACATCTCTACCTTTCTCTCTAAAGCAGTTATAAATCCACAATCCACTAATGTACATGAATATACATTATAGATTAGATTTATATATACAATTTGATTCATTTCTCTTGCTAGGAGTAGCAATATATCACATCTTTATTTTGCCAATTAATCATTGAAACAACAATGTGCCCTTGGTAGCATAAAGTCCTATATCTCCTATTGCTGTGTGTATTCTTCCTTGTAATCCCAGGTTGTTCAAGTGGCTATATTAGACCAAAGGTTGTCAATTATATATCCAAGGCAATTACAAATTGCATCAGTCTTCTGGTCTATCACTTCTCATCAACATATAATGTGACTATCAAAGTCTGGCTCTACTCAAGTTCATAGGTATCTGCTTGTTGGTGACATTTATTTTCTAGTTGAAGTTCCTATATTAGCTTTTACACAGTGGAGTTTAATATCTGGAGTGCCTCATTAACTGAAAAGCTTCTGTAAGGCAATGGACACTGTAAAGAGAACAAAATGACAGCCTACAGATTGGGGAAAGATCTTCACCAACCCAACATCCAATATAGGGTTAATATCTAAAGGATACAGAGAACTCAAAAAAGTAAATGCCAACAAACCAAATAATCCAATTAAAAAATGGGCACAGAGCTAAACTGAGAATTCGCAACAGAAAAATTTCAAATGGCTGAGAAATACTTAAAGGAATGCTCAATGTTTTTAGTCATCAGGGAAATGCAAATAAAAATGACTCTGAGATTCCATCTCACACCTTTCAGAATGACAAAGATCAAAAATTCAAGAGACAGCACATGCTGGTGAGGATGTGGAGAAAGAGGAACATTGTTACATTGCTGGTGGGAGTGCAAATTTGTACAACCACTTCAGAAATAAATCTGGTGTTTTCTAAGTAATTTGGGAATAGTTCTTCCTCAAGACCCAGATATACCACTCCTGGCCATATATCCAAAAGATTCTCCGCCACACCACAAGGATATTTACTCAGTTATGTTCATAGCAGCTTTATTTGAATAGCCAGAAATTGGAAACAACTTAGATGTCCCTCAATTGAAGAATGGATAAAGAAAATATGGTATATTTACAGAATGGAATACTACTCAGCTATTAAAAACAAAGAAATCATGAAATTCATGATGAATTTCAAATGGATGAAACTAGAAAAGATTATCCTGAGTGAGGTAACCCAGATCTAGCAAGATTCCCATGGTATGTATTCACTCATAAGTGGATAGTAGCCATATAGTACAGGATACACATTCTACAATCCACAGACCCAATGATGCTAAGTAACTGAGAGGGCCCAAGGGAGGATGCTTGAATCTCACTTGAAAGGGGAAATAGAATAGACAGCAGAAGTGGATGAAAAGGGAACTGAGTAGGAGAGGGAGAGATAAAGGAAATGAGGTAAAGATCAGGGAGATGATAAGGCTGGGTGAAAGATGGGAAACCGAGGGGGTTGGCTTTCTGAGACAAGATGGAGACCAGCAACAGGGTGAGCCCCTGGAAGGAAATGGGGGTGCTTCTATTTGAGACTCCTAGCAGCAGTTAATATGAACACTATAGGGGCTTTCTAGCTAAGTAGTACTTCTAGAAGAGGGAGAGGATCACCAGCCCACCCACAAAACCTTCTACTCAAACTTTACCCTGTGTACAAGACTTGCAGGGATAAAGGCATACAAGAAATTGAGGGAATGTCCAACCAATGATGGGCTCAACCTGAGACCGATACCAAGGGAAAGAGTCAACCCCTATCACTATTAAAGATACTCTATTATGCTTATAGAAAGTAGCATAGCATAACTGTCCTCTGAGAACCTTCATGCTGCAGAGGATCCAAAGAGAGGCTGAGGCTCACCACCAAACATTAGGCCGAGGGTACGGTGTCTTACGAAAGAAGGAGGGGAAGGGTAGAACATCCTGGAGGGGACAAGAACTCCACAAGAAGACCAACAGAGACAACTAACCTAGGCCCATGGGGGCTCACAGGTACTAAACCACCAATCAAAGAGCATGCATGAACTGACCCTAGGCCCCCTACACATATGTAACTGATGGGCAACTTGGTCATCATGTCGGTCCCCTAGCAAGTAGACCAGGGACTGTCTCTGACATGGACTCTGATGCCTGGTTTTTGATTACTTCCCCCTAATGGGGCTGTGGTGCCTGGCCTCAGTGAAAGAGGATGCTCTCAGTCCTGTTGTGACTAAATGGGTTGGGGTTGGATGGCACAAGGGGGGGCTCTCCTTTTCTGAGGAGAAAGGGAGGAGAGATAGAGTGAAGGGGGCAGAAGGGTGGGACCAAAAGGAGAGGAGGGAGGGGGGCTATGATCGGGATGCAAAATGAGAAAATAAATAAACTAAAACCAAAAAGAATATGATTTTGGTATCTTTTGAACTGGATTTGCAGAAATGAAATGAGGCAGAATAAATCAATCAAGAGTGCCTAACATCTACAATATATGTAGAAAATGTAATATTCCTGTGATCCCTGTAACTATGGTTATTAGTATTAACTGTCATTTCCAAACCTGTAGCTTAGTTAGTAGTTAGTGCCACAGCACAGCACTGGATGCCTTCAATACTCCTCTCAGGAAAGCCTTTTTTTTTTTTCTGCAGGTAAATCAGTCTACATTTAGCCTATAGCTCTCCATAACAACTTGACTGACATCCTGTTTGTGTAAATTTCACAAAAATAGAGGTCACTGTATTTTAAAAAGCATCTCCTGAAAGAAGAAACATGATGCTCAGTCTATACAATGTGACAAGTATTCAGGAATTACATAAGTTTGATAAAAATGAGGTAACTTACACAATATATCTTCAAAAATTAACTCTGGCTAGCACCTATGTGTGGAGTTTTGGAGGAAATGTGATGTTTATTACTGTTAGATGGTTCATATCATATATGAAGAGTAGGGAATAACAAGTAAACTGATTATTTATGAAACTATTTCAGAATAGATATAACTAAAAAAAACTTAATAGTGGGTAAGATAAACCAAGTTGATAAATGATTTCTAGACTATATGAATATTAATACAAGCTGGAATACAGCTTAGAGTTACATACCAGCTCTACTTCTGGGCTATGGAGGGGATAAACAGGATGGACAGAGAAGAATATAATTCTCTTCAATAGCATTTTATTTATTTGAATTTTAAATATAAAAGTGACTGGTTAGTATCAGTTACATACATGTAATGCATTCATTCATATCTATAAAATCACTTTTGTTTTTTTCAGTGAGCATAAAATATCTAATGAAGTGCTATAGAAAATGTGGTGGAGAAATAAGTTTTTTAAGCCTTGTAGTGTCCTCTTTCCACCCCTCCCAGTCCCGACCTTCCACTCTCTACCACCTATCCCTTCCATCCCACTCCTCTGGAGTGGAGTGTCCCTACATAACAGTCCCCCACCCCAGTTCAGTAGTCATATGAGGGCCAAGAGTCTCCTCATACACTGGGGGCCTACAAGGCAGCACCACTAGGGAAAGTGTCTCATTGACAGGAAAAAAGTCTATGTTCATGTTCCCTTTGGTGCATTTTTTGTAGTATAGTTATCCTGTACTATATGGCTAAAATCCGACTATAAGTGAATAGATGCCATGTGCATCCTTCTGAGTCTGGGTTAGCTCACTCAGGATGAGCTTCTCTAGTTCCATCCATTTGGCTGCAAATTGTTTCTGATAGCTGAGTAGTATTCCATTGTGTATATGTACCACAGTTTTTAAAATACATTTTTGGTTGAGGGACATCTGGGTTGTTTCCAGTTTCTAGCTATTACAAATAAGGCTGCTATGAACATAGATGCCAAAATGGTACAATGGAAGAAGGACAGCATCTTCAACAAATGGTGCTGGTCCAACTGGATGTCCACTTGTAAAAGAATGAAACTGGACCCATACTTATCACCTTGCACAAAACTTAAGTCCAAGTGGATCGAAGACCTTAACATAAGGCCAGACATACTAAATCTACTAGAAGACAAAGTGGGAAAAACCCTCGAAGTCATTGGCACAGGTGACAACTTCCTGAACAGAACACCAACATCTCAGGCTCTAAGACCAACAATCAATAAATGGGACCTCATGAGACTGAAAAGCTTCTGTAAGGCAAAAGACACTGTCATTCAAACAAAATGGCAGCCTAGAGATTGGGAAAAAATCCTCACCAACACCACATCTGACAGAGGGCTAATATCCATAATTTGAAAAGAACTCAAGAAATTAAATGCCAAGAAACCAAATAATCCAATCAAAAAATGGGGAACAGAGCTAAACAGAGAATTCACAAAGGAGGAATTCCTAATGGCTGAGAGACACTTGAAGAAATGCTCAGCATCCTTAATCATCAGAGAAATGCAACTCAAGATGACTCTGAGATTCCATATCATACCTATCAGAATGGCTCAGATCAAAAACTCAAATGACAGCACATGCTGGCGGGGGTGTGGAGAAAGGGAAACCCTCCTCCATTGCTGCTGGGAGTGCAGGCTTGTGCAACCACTATGGAGGTTAGTCTGGCAATATCTTAGAAAACTTGGAATAGCTCTGCCTCCAGCCATACCACTTCTGGGTATACATCCAAATGAATCCTCACTGAATCACAAGCATTAAATTAATTTATGTATGAAATTTTAAATATAAAATATAGAACAGAAGAAGCACTGGGCATTATGAGACATATCTATGATATTGCCAGTAGGGATGCAGAGGTAAGAGGATCATGAGTTCAAGGCCAGCGTAAGCCACAGGATGAGATTTTGTTTCTACAAGTTCCCACAGATCAGAAGACAATACAGGTGATTATTTGTCTGATAATGAAAAAAATTTCTGTGAACATATAGACATAAGCAATCTATACAAAAGAATAAAATCAAGTTTTCTACACAAAATTTGAAACTTTTGTATATTAAAAACTATAAGCAAAATACAAATGATGAACTGCTTCAATTGCTGTTATTAACCTGTAAAGGATTTTTTTGGAACAAGAGACATAAAAATCATTCCAGGAGAAAAGTATGATAGCGACACAGTCTGCTGAAGAATAGATAATGAATCATGATTAATGCAATGTAAATGCTGGATGACCTAAGACTAACCTTGATCTGGGTGACTCAATGAATCTCTCTGGATTTTTAACAGACCCAACAAATTGCACATTCTGTGTGTAACAGAAATAACTTGATTCTATAAATATTCAGTATTTTTAATTCAGGATTTAAAAAAAAAAAACATGTTTTAAGAACCAGTAATGAGAAAACAAATATCACAACAATATTTTTTAAATACCTGCTTATTCATTTATATTCTAACTGTAGTAGGCAGATGTTGTTTATGGTTGACAGTAACAGTAAAGATATATCAATTGTAGCTAAATATCATCTGTAGTGAGAGTTTACATTTCTTTAGAAACACAATTGTGTCAAATGAATGTGTTTTTTGTTTTGGTCTCAAGTATGGGATGTGGGGGTGCTTTGTCTACCCCTGAAAAACAGACTCATGAAAGAGACATGCAACACATCCTGATGGAAGAGCATATGATGTTTTGCCAGCAGGAAAGTGTCATGTGTGAGGAACATATTTACATCCATTGATGGACAGACTCCTTAGGGAGCTCATGATCTTGGTCAACTGGAAGTACCTTATGTGGAGGGCGTGAAGTTGGCCAAATGGAAAGCATGTTTGTGCATACTTGGAGGCCTGTGAACCTGGAGGGGCTTTTGGCTTGGCATTGCTTCTCATCACTGTTCATTGCTGTTCCACTTTGAAAGATTTCAGACAATGCTTTAACTTTGCTACTGCTGAGACTTGCTGAATATCATGGCCCAAGTCAACCTGAGCCTAGGTCGGCCTTATTTGGGGCTGCAGAAGCCCCTGCTTCTTTGTCTGTCCTTGCTGGTGCTACTGATTGCTGTGTTCCTGTTGCTGTCCATTGCTGATTTTACCTGTTCCTGTATATACTGATTTGGCTGGACTACTGACTAGTTGCCCCAAGGATCTGCAACTGAGGATGTCTTTATCTTCTGCCTATAATAGTATACTTTCTCCCGTGCCTTGGGTTGATGGATTGGAAGGTACATCGAGATATTAATAAATAGTTTAAAAATATGCCTTCAAGTCATCTGAAATTATGCCAGGGTCAACGTACTCTCAAGAGACTATTGGTCTTGAATGGAGGCTGAAAGTCATAAATATCTCTACCATTGTATTTGGGTTTATAAAAATCCAGGTTTTCAGAATCCATACGATCATTCTGTCACAATTTTCTTTTCAAAGGCACTTAGTGCTATGAATTTTCCTCATAGCACTGTTTTCATTGTGTCCCATAGTTTTGGGTATGTTGTGTCTTTGTTTTCATTGGATTTTAGGAAGTCATTGATTCTAAGAAGTGATTTAGGAAGTGATTGGTTCTTTATGTCTTCCCAGATCCAATAGTCATTGAGTAGAGAGTTGTTCAGTTTCCATGAATGTTTAGGCTTTTTGTTATTTCTATTGTTGTTAAAGTCCAGCTTTTATCCATGGTGGTCTGATAAGATGCAGGGGTTATTTCAATTTTCTTGTATCTGTTGAATCTTACTTTCTGTCTAGCTATATGGTCAATTTTGGAGAAGGTCCCATGTGGTGCTGAAAAGAAGGTATATTCTTTTGTGTTTTGGGTGAAACATTCTGTAGATATCTGTTAGGTCCATTTGGTTCATGACCTCTGTTAGTCCCGTTATTTCTCTGTTTGGTTTCTGTCTCACTGACCTATCCATTGGTGTGAGTGGGGTGTTGAAGTCTCCCACTATTAATGTATGGGGATCAATGTGTAGTTTAAGCTTTAGAAGAGTTTCTTTTACAAATGTGGGTGCCCTTGTATTTGTGGCATATATATTCAGTATTGAGATGCCATCTTGATGACTTCTTCCTTTGACAAGTATGTAGTACCCTTCCCTATCTTTTTTGGTTAATTTTGGTTGAAAGTCTATTTCATTTGATATAAGGATGGCTACTCTAGCTTGCTTTCTAGGACCATTTGCTTGGAAAACCTTTTCCCAGCCCTTTACTTTGAGGTAGAGTCTATCTTTGTTAGTGAGGTGCATTTCTTGTATGTAGCAAGATGATGGGTCTTGTTTATAGATCCATTCTGTAAGCCTGTGTCTTTTTATTGGGGAGTTGAGTCCATTGATGTTGAAAGATATTAATGACCATAGGTTGTTATTTCCTGTTTTTTTTTTTTTTTTTATAGGTGGTGGTTGATGTTTGTGTATTTCTTTTGGTTTAGCTGTGGTGGAGTTTTTTGTTTCCTGTGTTTCCTTGGGTGTAGTTATCTTCTCTGGGTTGGAATTTTCCTTCTAGCATCTTCTGTAGAACTGGATTTATGGATAGAAATTGCTTAAATTTGGTTTTGTCATGGAATATCTTGTTTTCTCCATCCATGGTGATAGAAAGTTTTGTTGGGCATAGTAGTCTCTGGGCTGGGACCTATGTTCTCTTAGGGCTTGTAGGAAGTCTGCCCAGGCCTTCTGGCTTTTAGAGTTTTTGAGGAGGAGTCAGATGTAATCCTAATGGGTCTACCATTATATGTTTCTTGACATTTTTATCATAGCTTTCTTTGTTCTGTACATTTGGAGTTTCAGTTATTATATGGTGAGAGGAATTCATTTTCTGGTCTAATCTATTTGGTGTTCTGTATGGCTCTTGAAATTTTACTGGCATCACTTTCTTTAGGTTTGGGAAATTTTCTTCTATGATTTTGTTGAAATTGTTTCCTGGACCTTGGAGTTGAGAGTCTTCTCTTTCATCTATGCCTATAATTCTTAGGTTCCATCTTTACATTGAGTCCTTGATTTCTTGGATGTTGTGGGTGAGGAATTTTTCATTTTCTTTGGTTGTTGTATTGATTTCTTCAGTCGAGTCTTACACATCTGAGATTCTGTCTTCCATCTCTTGTATCCTATTTGTGATACTCATGTCTGTAGTTCTTGTTCTCTTTCCTTGGTTTTCCACCTCCAGGATTGTCTCTGCTTGTGTTTTCTTTATTGCTTCCATTTCCAGTTTCAAGTCTTGAACTGTTTTATACATCCTGCTCCCATTTGGTTGTCTTTGCCTGCAGATCTTTCATAACTTGTCTCTTTCCCTCTCTTGTTTGATTGAGTTAGTCTGGAGGTCTCTAATGGAATTCTCCTTTGCTTTCATTTGTAAAATTGTGATTTCTTTAAATTCTTTCAGGGATTTATTTTCTTCTTGTAAGGCCTCTATCATTTTCCTAAGTGTATATTTATCATCATTTTCATGTGTTTCAGTTGTGGTTGGTTGGTCAGGGCTTGCTGTACTAGGATAGGTGTATTGTATTGGAGTCATATTTCCCTGACCTTTGTCAGTTCTGTTTTTTTTGCTTATCTTTAGCCATCTGGTTGTTCTTAGCTGTTTGTTCCTGGTGCCTTCTGGGATTGGTGCTAAGAAGGGCACTTTGTTGTAGAGGCCGTATAACTTGGTGATGTGTAACTCTCCACAGGCTAGATGAGGCCTTGTGTTGGGGGCTGGTTCTCAGTGGACTTCCCACAGCTCACCTCTTCCTGTAGTGTCCCAACTAGGTACTCAGGTCAGGAGTTGGATGAGATGTATTATTCCCATACAGTCTTCCCATACAGAACCTGCAGGTTCCTGAGATCCAACTGGTCTTTTTAGTGATGCTGGTAGGCATTGGCAGGCCACAGACTTTACAGACTGTAGGCTAGAGCTGCATCTCCCCTGCAGCTTGTGTGTCAGGACCATGATCATGGACCTCCCAAGCTGCTCTTATGGGGCTCTCAGGTTCAATGTGCACCTTACAGCCAGAAGCACTGTAATCTTGTACAGCCCACATTACCCAGGCAGTGAACAATGGTCTGGGGTTGTTTCACTGCTCCAGGGTCAGATCTCTCTGTGTTGTAGCCTGGGTGTACAGCTGAGGGGCAAGGCATGTGCCAGCAGGGAGTTCCAATGTGGAGTTCACACCCTGTCCACAGTCTTGGATTTGAGGAAGCTCAGCTGCCTTTTCCCTGTCAGAATCACTGTGCTCCAGTCCAGCCTGCCTGAGTTGGCAGGGCTTCTGGCAGTTTCCCTGTAGTTAGGGTGTCAGGACTGTGGTCAGGACTGTGATCATAGTCCTCCCAGGCTGCTCTCAGGGAGATCCCAGTTTCAACCTGTCCCTCTCAGTCAGAAGCTCTGTGGTCCAGTGCTGCCCCCTCATTGGGACAGCACACAGTGACTGCTCTGGACCGAGATCTAGATGGTGTAAACTGAGGCTGTAGACTGAGTGCCCTGCCAAAGTGCACATGGGCAGGGAGCTCTTATATGGAGTTCCCAAGGAGTCTACAGCACTTGGACTCATGGGAAGCTAGGCCACTTTTTCCCTGCCCAAAGCACTGTGTTCCAGAGTAGCCTGTCTAGGTCAGCAGGGCTTCTAACAGTTTCCCTGTTGCTAGGGTGTCAGGAATGTGGTTATGGTCCTCCAAAGCTACTCTCATGTGAGTCTCAGGGTCAACCTATACCTCTCAGACTGAAGCTCTGTGAACTGGTGAAGCCCAGTTCCTTGGGCTGCACATAGTGGTCTAGAAGTGCTTACTACTCTGGACTGAGATGTAGCTGTTGTATGCTGAGTGCCCAGTGGAGTGCCCAGATGAGGAGCCAGGTGAGGGGGTGGGCAGGGAGTTCCAATATTTGTTCTATATCTTGTCCATAGTGTGCTTGGTCTCAGGAAAGCTCAGTGACTGTCAGTTCCATCCCCCAGTTACTGGTCAGCCAGATGCCGCCATTTTGCAAATTCCAGGAAGAATCACCCTCAACCTTACCATAGTGGCTCCACTGGTCTTCTTTTGGGTGTCAGAACACCTACACGGAAGCTGGGATTCAGGAAACTGAGGAGGTCCTCTGTTTGGAGGTTGAAGACACCAGCTGGTCTTTGTGCCTTTTGTCATCCTAAAATGATCTGATCTGCTGGCTCTTCCACTGCGGTGGGAAGTACTTTGTCTCCTGTGTCTGGGACTCTGTTCTTCCAGTGTCTATATGTCCAGTACAGAGTTCTTTATTGCCCCTGTCCTTGATGAGCAAGCTCAGATAGGTGTGGGCCTCTCAAACTGCCATTCAGCAGGAATATATCTCTGTGGTGGTCCAGTTGGTCTTCCTGATGATCAGAATGTGTGCAAGCTTATCTCCACCATCTTGCCAAGTCATATGCTTATAGTGAAGAAATATGAAAAAGTTACTTAGACCTTGTTAGAATTACTAGCATAGTGTGAGACCTCAAAAATACTTTCCTAAACTGGAACTTATTTGTATTTCGGTGATGTTTTTGGTTGAGTGTGATCGAAGTTGGTTAGATACTGTTCCCAGTCAAAGAAACTACTAAGGGTAGTTAGAAAGGCCCAGCAAAATTAAGCAGAGCAGAGTTGGTGAAAGTCCTTTAGAGTTTTACTTATAATAGTACTTCTTGGTTCTGTGTAATCCTGTTATACACGTATGGTTTTACTATAGTAAAAGGCTAATATATAGGACAGAAATGATCAGAAACAGAAATCACAGAGAACAACACAAAAGAACAAAAAATTCTCATGAAATACATTCAGATTCTTTACATGTAGGTTAAAATAAAAACCTTACATTTCTTATTTGTTCTTTTATATGTATATGTGTGTGTCTACATGTTTGCATGATCAGTACTTGGAAATAAGGCCTGTGGAGGCCAGAAGAGAGAATCAGATCCCCTAGAACTGGAGTTGCAAGAGGTTGTGAGTCACCAGATGTGGGTACAACACATGCTCTAATTGCTGAGCCATCTCTCCAGTCCCCTAAAGTACAATCTTGAGAATCAAGATGAATTCTGCTGTGGGAATCATGGGTTTAGAATACTACAAGTTGACTATCTGTTAGAAATGAGCGAGCATCATTAGTGCTATATTATTAGCAAAGAAAGACCTACATAAATTTAGGGTGGAAACTCAGTAGAACATTTTTTTTCCTATAGCCCCATTCAAATTGACTCCTACTGAATCTACTAAGAACAATCAATATCAAATATCCTGAAAAAGAAGCTTCATCTACTTATGATTTACCAGTGAGACATTTCCAAGTGGATTCATCTTCCCCCTTCTCTTTCTTCCTTTCTCATTCCTTCCCTTCCTATTCATGTTTTATAGGTTACTATACAAAGTAATGGATTTCCTTATGGACTCTGCACACTTTCATATGTATCTGTCATTATAACTTGTATTCATTCATTCAGTCATTCATTCATGTATATTCCTCTCTTACTGGTCTTCTTTGTGCCTTTTGTCATCTCTATCTGTTTCCCTTGTTTCTGTTATCGTCTTGCATGTATTCCATTAACTATCTTTATCGCCAAACTCCTTTGATATCTCTTCCTCACCTGCCATAATTCAATTCCTACTTTCATGACCGACACACATAAACACACACAATTTTAAATCTAGTTTTAAGTTCCCTGAGAGGCACTAATGTAATGACATGCAGTGGCCTTGTTTAGTTGATAGGAATGAGAAAATAATTAAACCTCCAAAATCATTGCATCCTTTATGTGAAATATTTGTAAAAATCATCACAAAAAGGGAGACTTCCTATATTTTTAAAGTGACATGTATTCATGTGTTTGTGAATACACCTCCTATGGTATGAAGACTAGAAGACAACTTGTGGGAGTTGGTTCTCTTCCTCTACCATGTGAGTCTTGGGAACAGAAAACTCATGTTGTGAGGTTTGGCTAAAAGAACCTACTGAGCCATGTTGCTGATGAAAGGAGAAACTTCTGAGTATGAAATTCTATTTCTACCAATTTATCTTAAGTAAATGTCAAGAAATATATAATGTTAATTTTAAGATGATTTACATTACTTAAAAGAATATAAACATGGGCTGGAGAGATGGCTCAGCGGTTAAGAGCACTGGCTGCTCTTCCAGAGGTCATGAGTTCAATTCCCAGCAACCACATGGTGGCTCACAACCATCCATAATGAAATCTCGTGCCCTCTTCTGGCCTGCAGATATATCTGCAGACAGAACACTGTATACATAATAAATAAATCTTTTAAAAAAAAGAATATAAACAAGTCAACACTTTAAATGTAGAACAGTTGTTGGTTCCCTATGGGCATGAACCCTTAGCATTCTTCTCTGTTCTTTTAAACTACAGACTGCAAGGTTCCATGTTTTTATCAGAGAGTGAAATGTTTGTAGATGGTCATATAGGCAGTTGGGCAGATCAAGGTGACCAGATTACCATGTAATAATGTATACTCCTGGAGGGATCAGTTTTTGTGCTGGTGGTTACCATGGTTGCTGCATCTCAGAAAGTCCTGGAACTTTGGTCCTGGGCTTTTCTTTTGTAATCAAAACCTCTTGTATTTATGTGTCAATTGAACCTGTGGTAAAATATTTCAGAGCTTGGGCACAAGGCAGTCAGTGAAAATAGGCAGATGCTGTATGACTGTAGTACTCAAATGAGAGAGTCCTATTTTTCTCTGACACAGGAGCCTTGGGATTTCTGTTATTATATGCCATTTGATAACATGTTAACTTGTACACTTATGTATAGGGTAAAATCTCAGATGTTTTGTGGCTTTTGATAACATTAGGGATATTTTATAGCTAATTGTGGATGTAATTAAATTATTAGTGGAAACTATAGCTTTCTAAAATGTTATCAGTATATGAAAATGTTCATAACCAGTTGATTAGAGGAAAACATACAACATTGTAGAGCTTGGAAAAATTATACATGCTTAGAAAAATTCTAAAAAAAGATCAGCCTAAATCATTAAAAGTATAAGTAATGCTGAGAGTAGAAGAAATAGTTTATCCAATACAAATGGTCAGCCCTGAAGACATGCATACAAGTAACATTAAACTGAGAAGGTTGTGGGTATACATTTAGGAACACACACGCACACACACACACACACACACACACACACACACACACACACACAAACACGAAATAAGAGTTAATGAAAAAAGAAGCCATGAAGTTGAAAGAGAAAAAGAATGAGTATGTAAGAGAGTTTGGATGGAGGAAAAGGAGGTGGGAAATGATTTACTCATAATCTCAAAAATAAAATAGTAATATGGTGGTGTCATTTCTTAGTTCAGTGGTACTAAAATTTAACATTCTTTGGAATTCTGTGATTGGCTATTAAGGTAGAGTCACTCTCACAGATCCTTATTGAGAGGGTCACAAAGAATGGCAGTTAGCACTTTCTAGTGATATGGAGTGGGGAGTGGCTATTGTTTACTGGGGAATCAGTTTGAGATGTACTACCTTTGTTTATTTATTAGTTTAGTGTAATATTTGCATGGGCTCTAGAGATAGTTTCATTGGGTTTATATCTGATCTTTACTTCCCCCTTTTTATTGTTTTGTTTGTATTTTGTGAATTTCACATCATGCATCCTGTTCCCTCTCATCTCTCACCTCCCCTCAGGCCCACCCTCCACTCTTGCAACCTCCCCAACATAAAAAAAAAAATCTCATTGTGAAAGCTGTAGTGTCTTAGTGTGTCCCACAATATTCCCTTTTCTTAACACATTTTTGTTTGCAAACGTTCACTATAGCTATTCCTGGATCTGGTACGAGGTCTCTGGCTTCTGCTACTTTGTCAATACTGGAACCTCACTGGGACTCCTCTCAGATATACTGCTATTGTCCTGTGTCATGGAGATCCTGTAGTTTTAGGTCTGTGAAACTGGCCTCTTCATGCACTCCAGCAGTTCATCCATGGTGTATATGTTGGTGTGGGTCAACTCAAAGCCCTGGTTCTGGGTCTGCAACTCCCACTTTCAGGGCCAGTTCTACTGTGCTACCCAAGTAAAATGTGGGGTCTGCTCTCCTGAGTACTGCAGCAGATAAGGGGTTGGACCAGTTCTCCTTCACTTGTGACCCCATCAAGGCCAACTCTTCCACCTGCTACCTGTGGCAAGGGCAACAGAGAGTGAAGGGGATCTCTCCCTTGCCAACACCACCACGAAGCAGACAAAAGGCAGGGCTGGCTCTCCCACACTCACACCCTCAGCACTGGCTCACTGACAACACTCACATGAAGGGCCATTTGTACTGTGCTGACCAGGATATGGTGCACTGCCTCCTCTCCTGAGTGCTGCAGCTGTGAAGGACAGGAAGAACTCTTATACTCTTATGACCACATCAGGGCCTGATCTCCTGTCTACCACTGGTGGTGGGGGCAAAGGGAAGGGAGGGGATCTCTCCTTGGCCAACATTACTATAAAGCAGAAAAAAGGCTGGGCTGGCTCTCCCACACTCACAGCCTCAGGGCTGGCTTACACACAACCCCTACATCTAGGGCCTGGCAGGGTTCTTTTGGTCTCTGGCTTGCTTCCTGTTCTGGAAGCCCATCTGGTGTTTGCCTGGTGCTGGACTGTTGTTCATCACAGGCTAGTTCCCTGTCCAGGCCCCATGGTGCCAAAGTGTTGGTATCTGGCTTGCTTTTTTTTTTTTTCCTGGAATGTTAAGCTGTTATTCATTTAGATGTTCATAGGGCAGAACACTGAATGTAGATATAGCTTCTCTCCTCTCTGCTACCTATTTATGCACATGTGACACAGCAGCCACTTCTGCAATGCATCTAGAGGAAGTTGATTTTTATTTTTTTTATATACTGAGAAAATTTCAAAATCTCTGTGCTGCATATTCTCATCTAAGAATTTTATAAATAGCTCTGCCAAGATATTTATTTTACAGCTGTGAATATTGTAGTGAATACTTATGACAATTTAATCAGGCAATTTATGTGTGTTGTTACCTACTAGCTTCAGTTTCCAGATTTACAAAATGAGATTAATTATGTCTTACCTGTATTGTTTTTGGAAAGATTAAATGCTATATATATATATATATATATATATATATATATATATATACATATATATGTATATATATACACATACATACATGCATACACACATATAATACTTGGCACATTGCTAAAGGGAATTAATATTAATCTGCTTACTTTTCATACCACTTCTGATTAAGCATTATCCATTTAAATTTAACCAACATTACTGATCTCTTAGTCCTGTTTCAACCTCAGGGTTACATCCCTTCATAAGACTTAAAAGGTCCTATTTCTTTTAAACCTAAGGTACATAAAGAGTAAATCTGATGCTTGAACAAGAAGCTAAAAAGACAGAGTGTTGTAATGAAACAGGATCATCAGGAGAGAGAATTCCAATTCCTTTGCTGTTCTACCACTAATGCAACATTTAGTGTTGATCAAATCATGCCCCTACTTCACTGGTGAAATGTTGGGCAATTCATTTCTAACTTTCTTTAGATTTCCTATTTCATTTTGTCTAAAACTTCTAAAGTTTTATAAATTAAGTGTTGAAAACTTAAATGTCTTTTTGCACCAGCCACATAATGAAGATGTGTAAAATTGTTGGCTAGCTAATAGAGAGGTAGTCGTGACATGGCAATTTGGAGAGCTCATGCCTGCCTGAAAGAAAATATATATTAAGACGGTTTTGAAAACATTTAAATTATCAGATAAAACCCAATGGTAGGATACATTCTGCCAATTGTGTTTTAAGTATTAGTCCTTGCTGGGCAGTTGTGGTGCACACCTTTAATCCCAGCACTTGGGAGGCAGAGGCAGGTGGATCTCTGTGAGTTCAAGGTCAGCCTGGTCTATAAAAGTGAGACCAGGACAACCAGAGCAGTTACATATAGAAACCCTACCTCGAAAAACAAACAAACAAACAAAAAAAAGTATTAGTCCTGATTTAGTTACTTATAATTGTCCATTATAGTTCCTCTGTTTTCAAAATATGCTTAGTAATGCTTAATATACTTAATAATCTTTCTTCATGAACAATTGGGATGTTTTAGAGATAATCATTTTCTAAATATTTCTGGTTAAGATTAACATTATGTGAGAAGAATGACATTATTTTTTTAAAGTATGAAAGTGGGTTAATTTTATAAGGCACTAGCTCCCTCACAAATGACTTAGCTGCCTGTATGCACCATTTCAATGTGTAGTGACATGATAATAATTGTGCAGCCATGATAGATTGCATCCAGCCCAAGAACTGTTACGAACATGACTACAAAGAATCATCCTGTAGCTGGAGCTTGAGATATAGGGAAGTGTGACACATTTGTACTGTGAGTCACTGGTATTTGAGAAGCACATTAATCTTGTTTGTCTATGGGAAACAATGAAGAAAAGAAGTACAGTATACATGTGTAGTAGTTGAGACGTGTAGTTCATTAAAGAAAGGATATCCTTTGGACGAAATACTGCAAAGGATAAGGCTTATGGAAAGAAAACATCAAGTAAAATATTTTCCTTCTTATTTAAAGGGAAAACATTTTGTTATGAAAAGTTTCTGGCTCATTTCTCTACTGGACTTATGCTTTTTGGAAAATGAGAATACAGATCAAATAATTTTTTTACATTTACTTGACTTCATTGATATTGTGAGTTATATTTCAAAACAATGAACTGGGAACAGACTGCCAAGTTAATTTTGTGAACATGTAAATTATAAGTTACTCAGAAGGAAAAGAAACCCTTGAGGACAGATTATTGAATATTCTCTTATATCTCTTTATATTGATACAAAATTAAGATTATATTTGGCTACATCGGTATTGATTTTTGTATATTGATACAAAATTAAGGTTAACCCTTTTTAAGGTATTGTAGGTAATGCTTAAAAACGCAATGTGAAGTTGTGGCCCATTGATAACAATTCTCACAAACTGTTTAGGATAATTAAGAGATGCAAACTAATAGTCATTCAAACATGTCATTTGGTCAGGTGCTAGCATAGTTTATCCCAGTTGTTTTTTAAGTTAACTGGAAATCAAGTTGCTAAGAAACAAGCAACATTTGCTTATCCAAATATATGGAGATAGATAGGCGATCTTCAAAAACCTCAAGAGATCTGTAGAATTTAGCATTCTTTGATATTGAGACAGGTCAGCCCCTGACAGCACCCCTAAACTACTCCAAGTAGAGAATGAGTATCGAAGAATCTCCATTTGGAGATGGTTGCATTGGTGGCAAGCTTGTCATTGGGCAAGAAAAATCCCTTGCTTGAACGATAGACAGAATGCAGTCTGAAAAGGACAAAACTTGGAAGCAGGTAAGTTGACTGCCTAGCTCTGCCAAGACAGGGTAGGCAAGTCCTTCATAATTCCTGCTTTACAATTAATGTTTGTTAGAGATACAGGGCCAAGAGGCTGAAGATAGATGCCCTAATGTATGGAGAGAAATCGAGGTCTGTCCAGGTAGCCAGTTGTCTGTCATTTCTTAGTTTTAGAAGCTGCTTGCTCTGCACTTCCTGTATATTCAGATAGATTTATCCTTCCCAAGTCTCTGATGTGGTTAAAGACTAGATAGCCATAGTCTCACAGTTAAATTTTAAGTTGTCTAGGAATTGAAAGGATGTTTTAGGTCTAAGAAGATATTTTTAAGTTGGTAATGCAAGTTAAGATGGAAAATGAGTTAGGTATAGAACTTTAAACTCATGGAGATAGATAGATAATAGAATATTAATACCAGTTGCCAGATATGTATGGACTGGGCATTGAGAATGTATGTTATACCTTATAATTTTCATAATTGTGCCCTAACTCTTAAAAAAAGAATTATGAGTTCCGGGTGAAGGGGGAGAGGGTGGGAGGGTGCGACCAGGAGGGGTGGAGGGAGGGGATTGTGATGAAGTTATAACTTGAAGTAATAAATAAACATAAAAAATAAGCCCTTGAAAATAAATATCTGCAAGCAATAAACTAAACTTTAAAGACAATGGCCTTTGATATCATGTTTGGGGTTGTTAAGATATTTCCTACTAAAACTTTCAAACCGTTTAGGAAATGAATCATAAGTTGAAATAATTAAATTTAACTCAGGGGTCAAGAAGTGAATTTAATTTTGACAAAAGCCTATGTAGAGATTTTGTATTAACGTCTTTGATTATTTTATAAAAGTATTAGACTCTTTGAATTTTGATAAGTGCATATTTATTGTAGTTTATAGACCATACTTAGCATACTGCAGAGCCATTTTCTTTCTTTTCTTTATAGTTTATTGAGGTCTGTTGACATGACATACTCTGTATATATATAATTTTCAGCTTTATAAAGTAGGACATGTACAAATATAAAAATATCATGTCAGTATAATGAACATCATAGCATACCCAGAAGTTTTTTTTATTGTTTTTCTCTTTATAATTTGTGCTTCTTAGCTTCCTGACCCTCTAGCCCTCCTCTGCTTATCCTTAGGCATCCGTGGCAGATTCTTCATAATTATAGATTAGCTTGCTTCTCCAAAAGTAAATATAAGTGGAGTCGTCTAATCAACACTCTCATGTTGCCTGTTTTATTTCACTAGTCTAAATATTTTGACATCTACCTTGTTTTTGTTCACCTTATAGGTCATTTCTTTTTATTACTCAGTGACAATTCGTTGCTATTTACAATTTTTGCAAGATTTTTTTTCTATTACCTATGTAGAAGCTATGAACACTTTTCCTCAAATCTTGATATAGACAATGCTTTCCTCTGGAAGAAATAATTAGGATTTGGGTGACTGGGTGCATCAGTAGTTAACTAACTGTAAAACAGTTTAGTAAGAGTGAGTTTGATGCTTTATATTATACAAAAAAAAAAATCTGGGATTTCCAGTTGCTCCACTTCAATACTAGCATTTGCCATGGGCTTTCATATTTCAGCTTGATATAGAACAACATGTACACATATTAAAATATCAGCATAGTCAATATGATGAACATTAGCACTCTCAGAAGTTTCTTCATTTTCCTTAGTACAGTAGACATAGCTTTGTTCAACTTGAGGCTTAGTGTGCTCTTCCCTATGGACTAACACAATTGAGTGTCTTTTCAAGTGTGAAGCATTCTTTACAGCAGAGTTGTGACTAATAAAGAAGTGAGTTAACTTGCTTAATTCACACAGTTGGTATATACCCAAATTAATGTTCAAATATGGAATTCTGATTTCAAAGAAGATAATTATTTTGAGTATATTCTACTGATGCATAAGGTTTTTTAAGGTTTTCCATATTAAGCAATATGTTATTTCACTACATAGTAATATCTTATTCTTGAGATGTGAAAAGATAATTTGTGTTAAATACTTGATTGTTTTATTTTCTTGGTAAGTTTTGTTTCAAAGAACCATTAATACATCTCGAAATTAATTCACAGCATGTTTTAAAATACTTATAGATTAAAAAAATTTTAAAGAACCACAATACTTTTTTCAATTATTTGATCATTAAAATTCCAGTAAGTTTTCAACAATTTTCAAAGTATCCCTTTGCTTATTAGTTTTTGGAAATGGAATCTCACTCTGTAGCCCAGGTTGACCTGGAACTCACTATGCAGCATAGGCTGATCCTGCTGCCTTTGAATCTTGAGTGTTGGGAGGACAGGTCTGCACCATCATGTCCAGCTCCAAATTTCTTACTTGGTGATTTTCCTGCTTATTTGGTCAAATAATAGAAATGAATCCGAGGATCGTCTGCTTGCTTAATCACCCAAGCTACTGGCTGTTAAAGTGGGAGTGAAAATGAATAGAATAGAACACTTGTCATACACAGACTCTGTTTCATTTATCATTCTTATTACACAATTTAATAATCCCACAAGTCGCAACCATTTCTAAGAATTTCCCACGTAACAGGTGAGAAGACGGAGGTGTGAGCAAGGAGATGATTTTGTAATCTCTAGTAGAGAAAGGACATTTTACTCATGTTAGTCTGATGTCTTGCTTTTAGTATCAAAGCAATCAACTCTTTTTCTTTCTTTCTTTTTTCTTTCTTTCTTTCTTTCTTTCTTTCTTTCTTTCTTTCTTTCTTT
>CAJQZJ010032464.1:8654936-8679646 GCA_907164525.1 Lophiomys imhausi
ACACACACACACACACACACACACACACACACACACACACACACACGCGTGTGTGTGTGTGTGTGTGTGTGTGTGTGTCTTTGCAGGACAGAAGCCAAACTTTGATGTTGTTCTATAGAAATCATCCACATTGGATTTTTGTTATTATTATTAACTTGTCTTATTTTCTGCCTTTTTTGGGTTCTGCTTTTGTTTTGAGACCATGTTTCAAAACATGGTATAGAGCTCACCTGGCAGGGTGCAGCCCAAGGAGTCTGCCTGTCTCTCGGTCTTAAGGTTGCCATTACAAGTGTGTTTCCCTGCACCTGGCTTTTTGTTTTTTAACGTGGGTTCTGCAGATCAAACTCAGATCTCCAGGCTTACGTGCAAGCCCGTTACCAGTGGAACCATGTCCCTGGCCCCAGTATCAAATTGTTAAAGAGCCAGACTCAAGTAAAACAGGGAAAGGAAGCTTTTGCAATTGGGGAAGGTGTACTGTGGCCAAGGGTACGATGCTTGGCCACAGGGTTTCAGAGGCTGGTCTGAAAGAAGCAAGAGAAACGCACAAGGTTACACAGAACCAGGGATGCAAAATAGGATTCCGGTGTGGCTGTGTGAAGACAGTAGATCAGAACACTCATGCCAAAGTGAGGATCCTCAGGAAAGGCCATCCAGCACTAAGGGCTTCTGTACTGCCTCAGGCTAGGGTGTATCAACAACTGGAGGTCTGCAGGAGAAAGATGACCTTTACCTGTGCCAGACAAAGAAGGAATTTGGAGGTCTTGTGCCTGGCTTTGTCCCTGGGCAGAGGTGGGGGCATTCATAAGTGTTATCTAAGTCATCCTCAGGGAAGGATGTTTCCTTCTGCAATAAAACATTTTGTAGAACACAAAAAGTAGAGGAATCTCTTTAACTATCACTATTTTAAATGTTACTGGGGTTGTTAGAGTCAAAGTTTGAGGAAGAACAGCCCTAACAAGCTCAGTTCTGTCACTTGCCCTTAATAGATCCTTCAGTTCTAAGTTTTTTTGTAATAACTTCCTCTCCTGTTTATATATATATATATATGTATATATATATATATATATATATAAACATGTATACATACACACACATATATATATATATATCTGATGACATACACATATATGTATGGTATGTATTTGTATTGTTAATTATGTTTTTAACATATGTAACCATACATATTAATAAGTGTATGTATTGTTAATTGGTTATTAGGCTTCCTTAATCCATTTTTTATGTTTTTCTTGGAAAAGAATCTTATCTTCTTTTTGTAACAGGCCCCTAGACTTAGTAGACTCCCAGGCCTTAGCACAACTGATGCCATGATAGAAACCCATTCAGGCTGTGGAACCCACAGCTATAGGAAACAATACCTGCTAAAACTGGAACCTAGTCCACCAGAATTAATGGTTCACAGAGGATCACAGAGACTGTGTGAGTCTATGCTAGGTCCTCTACATATACGTAGTGGTTGTTTAGTTTGGGGTTTTTGTGAGACTTCTAACAGTGAGCGTGGGGCTGTCTCTGATTCTTCCCTGCTTTTGGGAGCCTTTTCCTTCTATGGGATTGCATCATTCAACCTTGATATGAGGATATGTGTCTAGTCTTACTGTATTTTGTTATGCTGTGTTGATATCTCTGGGAGGCCTGATCTTTTTTGAAGGGAGATGAAAGAGAAGTAGATCTGAGGGAGGGGGAAGTGGAGGACTGGGAGGTGTAGAGGCAAGGGATGATGATGTTGGGATGTACTGTATGAGAGAAGACTAAATAAAAAGAAAAAATTAAAAATATAAAAAGAATTTGTTTGTTCCCTAAAGGAATTACCTCAAAACTATTCTTATTATTTGAGTTAGAAACTCTTTTTTGTTACCATTGTCTTATTCATGAATTTATAATAGGGTGATTAACAAAGGTAGGTAAGCATTTGTTTCTGTTATTTATATCTATGATTCTTTTTTCTACTTGATGATATGAGTTAGAACTTAAAAGTTTTGATTTTTATTCAATTATTCTCTGTTCTTTAAATTACCTCTGTTCCTCACAAATCAGGAGTAATTTCTTTTCTTCTTCTCATCTTCATATTGGCAATTATCCTCAAAAGCTTGGCAACATAGATTGTTTATATTTATGAGTAAAGCAATGAAAAAGAATACTGCCCTACTACAGTGGATTCAGTTTTTCACCAGTCCTCTCATGTGAAGGCTTAAAGGGCAGCGGTAGGAGCTGGTTGTTCCATTTTATGTTTCTACATATGCTAGGATGCCTTATCTCTGGATTTTTTTCAGTATCATCACTGAGAAAATTTTTCATTTGCTTCCTGAGAGAAAAAAAAATTAATTGATGAGTTTTGAACTTTAGGTGTTAATTTAATTTCTTACATACATCTCTTTTCAACATGTCTTCTTGCTTTCGCTTTAAGAATAGATTCTTCTCCCTACGTGCTTTGAATATCCTGCCGGCATAGATTTTAGGATTCTGCAGAGTTAAAACCCACATGTGCATCATTCTGTAAGAGTCCTGAGCAAGGTTTCTCTTCTTGCCCTCCCTTGGCTGCAGATGTGATGTTGAATGTTCTACTCTTGCTTTCTTGAATCCTCTTCTTCTAATTGGAATTTGCAGGTTTTAATCACTATTCATTTGTTGACAAGGTTTTGGGGAGTGAAGAAGATAATGGTAGGCAATTTTGTGATTTGGATATACTTTTGGGTATTTCAAAGCTTCCTTCCTTATTTTTTCTTATTTCTTATTTTTCTATTACTTTTTCACCACCAGTCTGTTTAGTCTAGCTTAAACCCTAATTTAATTTTGACATTCTTTAATTACCACCACCCAGAAACTCACAGCAAAGCTTTACAAATGCATGATATGAAGGAGTTAAAAACAAGACACCCTACAGTATGCTGTTTTGGTGTGCTCTTTTTGAATTAAACACGTCTAAAAAAATAGCAGCCGCACCATCATTCTGACCTTCATCATCTTTCATTAAAGCAAGAGATGGAGTTTGGAGATGAAATTTTAATGTGAAAGGTATCTTCCCTGAACCAAAAGGAAAACAGCTAAAAGTTTTGAGACAGGGTCTTGATTGATATCTCTGTCTGGCTTTGAACTTGTAATTTCTTCGCCTCTGACTATTGGCAACATACGATAGAGGCTTGAAAACAGCATTCTTATCAACAGAGATGGAGCGCTGAATCCTGGCAAATTTGCATAAACATACCTTATTAAATACACTCTTATCTTACTTGTCATTTCATCTCCCAATTTCCTTCTCCTACCTTCAGCCTTTTTGTTTGCCACACTTGACACCAGTATTCTGTCTGCAGTATATAAGTGACTGAACCCAACTCCTTCTAGAGACTCGATTTCCTTATGAGGGATCTCATGCCATTTAAAAAATGTTAAATAAATTTGTATGATTTTATCCTGTTTTTGATTCTTGGATCTACCTGGTACCCCAGGAGAATTTGGCTAGTTTTGTATTCCCTACACTTGTTGTCTGTTGATTTGACTTAAAATATATTTTAAGTATATTTTAAGGTGATAGTCTATACCTTATCATCAACATTGGCATCATTTGTTGTCCTATGTGGGCACTACATAAATTCACAGTGACATTCATTCTCAAGCCTGAAGCACTTTGTTCTTCATATGTTCATTACAGTGTTACCAGCCTGTAAGAAACACTGGGCGGAGAGGAAGAAGTCTGTAGCTCTGATAAGTTTCTTACTGTACTAGTGTGTGTGATTTGGACACACCATTCAACATCATTTAGCTTCTAGAAACATTGAACCGAAAACATTTTAAAGTCTTTTCATTATTAGAATTTAACACTTCTCTAATTCTGAACAAGATAGGTGTTTAGCTTGAGTGTTGTAGGATATCTAGATATTGAGAATTGTGCCGGAATCTGGCAGACAGTAGGTAGCCAATAATTTGCATGCATGAAAAAGCTAGTTTTAAAATTTATGTTCATTTATTCAATCAATCAATGAACAAGTTGTTTAGATAGTACTTCTTTGTTCCACACACAATCTAAGTTGGGAAGGAAAAAAAAAGTAAATCTTCACAAAGGTGACATACCTTTTAGTGGGAAAGATGTAAGTAGTAAAATGTGTATTCAAGACAACTCTGAGAGATTCTACCAGGAAGTAAATCAGTGAGAAAGCAGGAGGTCGAGACATGTGAGATAGGGCATCTAGGAAAGGCTTTCCTTGAGATGTGAAAGAAGTGAAGATTTATAAAAATAAAAGAGAGTTCTAGATGGAGACAACAGTTAGTGTAGAGGCTTTGAGACAGGAATCTTTAGTGGTTTTTTTTTAATTTATTTTTTTCAAGTTACATCTCGATCAATGTCCCCTACCTCCTCCTCTCCAGGTCCCAACCCCTCCTCCCCCTTCCCCAACTCTGTTAAGAAAGTGTGTAGAGCTATCTTGAGTATAGTGATGAGGAACAACTTCATGGTTGGGTAGATACAAAGAGGGAAATGATCTAAATCAAAATAAAAATTTCAGATTTTACTCTAAAAGATTTTGTGGACCCAACTATTCTATTTACATCACAATTTATTCTTTCCTGGCATGTTCTATCTTGATAACCTCACAGGCTTTGTTTTTCCTTTCCACTCATCATTATCTCACATAATTTATGTTTATTGTTGTTTATTATCTGAAGTTCCCACAGAGTACAAGCTCTGTAATAAGGTTTTTGCTTACATTTGTTAATCCAGAAACTAGTGAAAAATCTTAAAGTATTTATGGTATATTTTAGTAAACAATGTTTAATAAAATTATGAATTTTTAGAGGATAGAGAGCTTACTAGAGCAGAAAGATCAACTAGAAAGATACAATATGAATCTCTATAATGTTTACCTTTAATATTACATTCAGAAAGCAGAAATAGGTAGATCTCTGCTTTGAGGCCAGCCTGGTCTACATACTGAGCATCAAGTTACTTGGGGATATATAGGCTACAGAATGAGACTCTGTCTCAAAAATGCTATACTAAAAAGACAGTATTTTAGACAAAAGTGATCCGAATGAGAATGGTAAAAAATGGGAAATTTCAGCTTTGTTTGTTGGCTCAATAGATGACATTATAAACTAGGATGAATCAGGGGACAATGGAAATTATCAAGGGTCAAGACAAGCTCCTAGGATTTTTATACAGCAATTCCATAAAATTATGGTATAATTTTCCAAAATAAGAAAACCAAACAGAGGAGCAACTTGGGACAGTCAAATGTCAAGCAGCAAAGTCAGACACAAAATTGTCTTCATATATCTAGTGTTCAGACCGAGCTACTGATGTCGGGGATGGTCCCTTGACTAAGGACATCCACTAACAAATGTAGAGGGCTCAGGATCTGTAAGTTAGCACATTAGCATTTAGGCTACCAAAGGAGACAGAAGTCACTTCAATATAGTGACCCAGGGAGAACACTGCAGATGGTGAATCATGGAGGACATAAACAACTTGGTTGCATGCACTTGAGAGGCAACAAAGTGAGAAGAACAGAGTGCCCACCGGCTTTTTGACAACAGCTGATGTATTGCAGAGGGCTAGGAATAAAAACCAAGTGAGGGACAGTAGAATATGAATCCGAACTGAAGAAGAAGTCAGGTTTGTGACTGAAGAGGACAAAGAAATATGACAACAGGAAAAGGGAGATCTATTTATTCAGGAAAAAGAGGGACGAGAATGGGAGAAGATTCTTCAGCAGATAACGGGTCACTGGGGAGACACTACATGGACATGATTTAAGTATTTTAGAGAGATAAAGTTTTTTTTTTTTTTTTTTTTTTTGCGAGTTCGCAGTCGTTTATTAGCATGAGATCACGCGCTCACAATTGTTCAAGCACACCCCTGCACTCCATCCACTCTTCAACAAACCTAAGCCCAAACGCAGCATTTGCTCTTTCTTTGCTCCTTCATGTCTGAAGGCTTCCATGTGACAAAAAAACTGGTAGTAATACATTTGTATGTTTTTCTTTTATTAATCTCTCTTTTTTCTTTTTTTCACATTCTACTTTGCTTTATTGCATAATATTTATAAGAAAATATTAATTTTTAAATTAGAAAACATAAAAATGCTTTCAATATAGAAGAGACTATCTGATTTTAAAGACAATACCCAGGAAATAACAAATTTTCACAGGATACCAAGCTGGACAGACGCTTCAGCAAGATCGATACAAAGCTGTTTTAAAACCAGTCTGAGATACTTAATACGACCTGTATTATCATTCTAAGTTGACACATCTTCATTGTGATCTTCAGTGAACACTCTGAACATATAGAATGCCTTCCATATCAGAAGCAGTACTCAGTAGCAATGCCAGGATAGTTTCCTTCAAGTACATTACCTCTGCAAGCTGTTTTTTTTTTATTAAATACTTTATTTTTTTTTCTTCAAGTTACATCTCAGTCACAAACCCTTCCCTATTCCCCCTTCCTGTCCCACCCATCCACCCTCTTCTCCCCAACAGCTTCCCCTTTCAGTCCAACAAATGGTTCCTTCTCTTATAACAGTAAATACTATACAAAACAACAGAAATAAATATGCTACATTTATGAGAGTTAAATGTCCCAGTATACCTTCCCAATGTCCAGTTCATACATATTTGGCCCCTGACTTTAACATTCTACCATCTAACCATCTCCATGAGTTTAAAGTTCTATAACTGACTCAGCATTCATACTAACTTGCATCACTATTATAACCATCTTCTTAGATCTAGAAAGCCCTCTTGATTCCTAAACAACTCAAATTTAACTATGAGACTCTAGCTATCTATTCTTCAACCACCTCAGAGACCTGAGAGGGATAAATATATCTGATTATATAGGAAGTGCAGGGCCTGCAGCTTCCAAAACTAAGAAATGACATACCAGTGACTGCCTGGACAGTTCCCATTTTCTCTCCATACATTCCAGCATCAATCTTCAGCCTTTGGGTCCTGTTTCTCTGACAGACATTTATTGTAGAGCAGGGATTATGAAGGACTTACCTACGCTGTCTTGGCAGAGCTAGGCTGTCAACTTCCCTGCTACCAAGTTTTGTCCTTTTAGGACAGCAGTCTGTCTGCAGTTGAAGCAAGGAGTTTTTTCATGCCAAGAGATAGGCTTGCCACTAATTCAACCATCTCACACTGGAGATTCTTCGATGCTTATCTTCTACTTGGAGTAGATTAGGGAGTGCTGTCAGGAGCTGATATGTCTCGATATCAAAAAAAAAAGAAAATCTTAATTTAAGATAACATCTTTGAATGCCATATTCTGCAGATCTCTTGGGGTTTTCGAAGATGCCCTATCCATCTCTTGTATTTAGATAAGCAAATGTTGCTTGTCTCTTAACAACTTGATTACTGAGTAGTTTAGAGAATATCTGTGGTAGACTGTCATAGTAGCTAACAAAGTGACATGTTTGCATGACTAGGAGTTTGTTTTACTTAACTATCCTAGACAGTTTTAGACGGTTGGTATCAAGAGGCCAGAGCTTCACATTTCATTTTTAAGTATCTCTAGGTATGATACCATTAGGAAGCATTACCTTTAATTTTGTATCAATATACAAAGATCTATTCAATTGTGGTTAAATATACTCTTAATTATGTATCAATATACAAAGATCAATGCCTATGTAGCCCAATACAATCTTAATATTACGTCCATATACAAGGGTCAATACCATTGTGGCCAACTATAATCTTAATTTTGTATCAATATACAAAGATCAATACCGATGTAATCCAATACAATCTTATTTTTGCACAATAAACAATGGTCAATACCACTTTAGCCAAAATACTACTAATTTTGTATCAATATCCAAAGGTATAAGGGCATATTCAATAATCTGCCCCTTCTTCTTGGACCTTCCTGTGCTATGTCTATGTCTCATTTTTTCTCAAGCCTATGCACTCCTACATAGGAGAGAAAGAAGGATACAGAAAAGGAAAAGTAGGAAGTCCCTGGGTCTAACCTCCAAAACCCATTAAACAGGACCATTTATCAGCTTGTAATCTCTTCCCCTAAATATCAGAGTTTTCAGTTATCCTTCAAATAACCAAAAAGAAGGGCGGGGAAACACCTTCCCCACCCTCTGGGCATGGGACGTTGCTCTCTTAAAGTGACTTCCTGCTGATTTGGGTGGTAGTAAACCTGTTTGGGGCCCGAACCAAAATAGAAAAATGGTTAAAAATGTTAGTACTATCCTTTTATGTTCAGTCCTTCTGTTCTCAGCTGTTTAGATGTCCTAAGGAGTTTGTAGGCAGAAGCTGATCTTTCAGGCTTTTCTGAGGTTCCCGCAGGGGCATTGTGTAGAGCTGAACGGTCCCAGCGACATTGGATTGCCATGGTTGCAGGCCCCTGATGGAGACAGCTATTGAGGAAGTCTGCCAGACTGAATCAACTGGGTCACTCATCCTCCTTGGTGCCTGATTCTGCTCTCTGCTGAGGTTTCCGCTGTCCAGCCGTCCCCGGGCCCCCCGAATGGACACTTTGATTCTCCTGGAAAGATAAGAACAGAGCCCTGCTCCAATCCCAACCCTGGGACAATTACATTTCATTTTTAAGTATCTCTCGGTACGATACCATTAGGAAGCGTTACCTTTAATTTTGTATCAATATACAAAGATCTATTCAAATGTGGCTAAATATACTCTTAATTTTGTATCAATATACAAAGATCAATGCCTATGTAGTCCAATACAATCTTAATATTACGTCCATATACAAGGGTCAATACCATTGTGGCCAACTATAATCTTAATTTTGTATCAATATACAAAGATCAACACCGATGTAGTCCAATACAATCTTATTTTTGCACAATAAACAATGGTCAATACCACTTTAGCAAATATACTACTAATTTTGTATCAATATACAAAGGTATAAGGGCATATTCAATAATCTGTCCCTTCTTCTTGGTCCTTCCTGTGCTATGTCTATGTCTCATTTTTCTCAAGTCCGTGCACTCCTACATAGGAGAGAAAGAAGGATACAGAAAAGGGAAAGAAGGAATACCCTGGGTCTAACCTCCAAAACCCATTAAACAGGACCATTTAACAGGTTGTAATCTTTTTCCCTAAATAACAGAGTTTTCAGTTATCCTTCAAATAACCAAAAAGGGGGGGGGTGGAGAAACACCCTCCCCACCCTCTGGGCATGGGATGTAGCTCTCTTAAAATGACTTCCTGCTGATTTGGGTCGTAGTAAACCTGTTTGGGGCCCGAACCAAAATGGAAAAATGGTTAAAAATGTTAGTACAATCCTTTTATGTTCAGTCCTTCTGTGCTCAGCTGTTTAGATGTCCTAAGTAGTTTGTAGGCAGAAGCTGATCTTTCAGGCTTTTCTCAGATTCTGGCTGGGGCATTGTGTAGAGCTGAATGGTCTTGATATTGAGTTGTTGTGGTTGTAGGCTTTTGATGGAAACAGCTATTGAGGGAGTCTGTCAGGCTGAATCAACTGGGTCACTCGTCTTCTTTGGTGTCTGATTCTGTTTTCTGCTGAGGTTTCCGTTGTCCAGTTGTCCCTGGGTTCCTTGAATGGATGCTTTGATTCTCCTGGAAAGATAAGAACAGAGCCCTGCCCTAATCCTAACTCTGGGACAATTACCCTCTTTTTTTTTTGGGGGGGGGTTAGATAATATTTCTCCTGCAGCAAATTTGGTTTTTTGACAATATATAAAGTGTTATCTTTCAATCTGGGTTAAAGAAGAAATTATTTTGTTATTTTGTAGCTACACCAGCTTTAGTGTATATATTTTGAGATCTCAAAGGACAATTTGTTTGTATTGAGTAGGCCTTTTGTAAGTAGCTTTTAAACTTAGGTCCTTCCAAATTCTATGTGTGTGTCTCTGCATTCTAATTATTGGGATCAAAGACCTGTGGTTCCCATCTGAAGGGATTAAAGATGTGTTCCACCACTCCTGGATCGAAGTTTTTCTCTATTTAGAGTTTGTTTTGTATCTGGCTAACCTTGAGCTCTGAGATCTGCCTGTTTCTGTCTCTAGTGTGTTGGGGTTAAGGGTGTACTCTTCTTGAATGATGTGATTAAGGGTGTGTACCCTCCCCACCCTTTTCCGTGTAACTCTAGAATTTATAAGTCCACTAACTCTATGGTGCTTCTCCCGTCTCTGCTGAGGTTAAAGGCATGGGTTAACGCCACAATTTTCATGTATTTTACCTTAGCTCTACGTTTTTTCGACACTTGGAGGTTTATAAACCAGGTTGAACAGCTGTATCCTTTATTTTATTTACAGTGTTTTAACATTGTTACCTGCTTTTTTTAATTAATAAATTTATTTGTTTGTTGCTTCAGGTTACATCCTTATCATATTGTCCTCTTTTCCTGCTTCCCAGCCACACCCTCCCATGCTCTACCCCCTGACCCTTCCGATTTGTTCCTCTGGGGTGGAGTGTCCCTGCCTAACATTCTCTCACCACAGATCAGGAGTCATATGAGGGCCAAGAGCCTCTTCATACACCGGGGGCCTACGAGGCAGTACTGCCAGTGAAAGGTGTCTCCTTGCTACGGGGGGAAAACTAAAAAAAGACCAACAAACACACAAACCCACAAAAACAAAGAACAACAACAAAAAAGAGAGGAAAAAGAAAAAAAAAGTTTATGTCCGTGTTCCTTATGGTATGTTGGTTGTAGTACAGATATCCTGTACGATATAGCTAAAATCCTACTATAAGTGAATAGATGCCATGTGCATCCTTCTGAGTCTGGGTTAGCTCACTCAGGATGAGCTTCTCTAGTTCCATCCATTTGGTTGCAAATTGCATGATTTCATTGTTTCTGATAGCTGAGTAATATTCCATTGTATAGATGTACCACAGTTTTTTAATCCATTCTTCAGTTGAGGGACATCTGGGTTGTTTCCAATTTCTAGCTATTACAAATAAGGCTGCTATGAACATAGATGAGGAGACTTCCCTATGACTCCGTGAGGGGTACTTTGGGTGTATACCCAGAAGTGGTATGGCTGGGTCCTGAGGCAAAGTTATTCCAAGATTTCTAAGATATCATGAGACAGACCTCTATAGTGGTTGCACAAGCCTGAACTCCCACCAGCAATGGAGTAGGGTTCCCCTTTCTCCACACCCTCGCCAGCATGTGCTGCCCTTTGAGCTCTTTATCTTAGCCATTCTGACAGGTGTGAGATGGAATCTCATGGTCATCTTGAGTTGCATTTCTCTGATGATTAAGGATGTTGAGCATTTCTTCAGGTGTCTCTCGGCCATTAGGGATTCCTCCTTTGTGAATTATTTAGCTCCATGAGAGATAAAGTTTTTATGAGCATTTCCAATCAAGGCTTTTTAATTAAAATTTTCGCTAAGATGACTTCAACATGAATAATTTCAGGGTCAAAAGGATAATTTCTGTGGTTTCCTTTACAACAATGCTTTGCCTAGAATCTTGGCTCTTATGGCACGTGACTCTGTAAGAATGTGTTAGTCTTTCTACTAAATAAAAACATCAGGAATACACACGCTAGGGGTTTCTTGGGGATACTAAGTGAGACAATACTTTTAGGAATAAATCGAAATTAACTGTTTTTTCTCATAAAGAAAAAAAAGTGGGGTGAGGATCCAAGATGGCGCCGACTATAGAGCATTGTATCTGAGTAGTAGGTGAATGATATTAGTCACTTTGGAGTGAATGTGAGGTCCTCTAGCCGACTGTGAAACACAGACAGTGTCTGAATTTCCACGGTGAACACTGAGACTGGCCACCACTCAAAACAGCTCATGCAGATCCCAGGAACACCACCCTGAGGTCAGCCAGCTCAGTCACCCATCTGGAGAGGAGCACTGGCTAGAGCAGATCCAGCCCACGAGCAAATCCAGCCCACAGCTCTAGCCACAGATCAGTGGCCCCACCTGTCTGCCTGATATCCAGCCTGCATGCAGACCTGAACACCGAACAGGGAAAAACAGCCAGACCACAAGAGCAAAGGTAAGTAAGATTTTCTTCCGGAATTTCCCAAAGTGGTGGCACAGTGTGCACTGCCCCTGAGTGGCAGAGACCAAACCCAGTCACAGCTAAGCAATTGGAGCCAAGACTGACTGCAAACAGAGCCCGTGACTGTGTGTTCTCTACAAATATTGGGGCCAGTCACTCACCCTAGCAACCAAGCATTTGAGGCAGTCAGCAACAGGCACACTGAGGCCTGCACCTGTCTTGGGTGGAGCTCCCTGCCTGCACGATCAGCCTAGCTGTGGAGCCAGAATGACTGTGTCAGTGACAGGAGAACACAGGCCCAACCACAGCTCTACCTGCCTTTCTGAGGAGACCAACCAGCTCCCAGGTCCTCAGAGGATAGTCCTCTCTCCACTCCAATCCCCTCTATATTGGTCCAATTGGGTCACAAGCAGTTGAGGAGAGCAGCAGCCACTCTCCTCTCTGAGAGCCAGTCTATTACAGGAACCTGCCCACCATCTGGAGGTAAACACCAGGATCTCAGGATCAGCCAATCCCTGGGGCAGAGAGTTTTCTTGAGCACCAAGGTCAGTTGACAAAAGAAACAAACAGACAACACCAGGGTCAATCAGATGATGAAAGGTCAGCACAAGAACATGGTAAAAAAAACCAAACAAACAAACAAACCAAAGCAATATGATGTCTCCAGAACCTAGCAATAATACTACAGACAACTCTGGACATCCTAACTTGAATGAAACAAAGGAAAATGACCTTAATCCTATGCTTATATTAATAATAGAAGGCCTAAGGGAGGAAATCAAATATCTCAGAGAGCAATAACAAAATACTGCAAAAGAGGTGATGGAAATGAATAAAGCGCTTAAAGGAATGGAAGACCTAAAAAGGGAATTTGAAGCAATGAAGAAAATCCAATCTGAGACATCCATAGAACTAGAAAATCTTAAGAAAAGAATAGAAACTACAGACACTATCATCATCAACAGAATACAAGAGATGGAAGAAAGAATTTCAGGCACAGAGGATAAAATTGAAGAAACTGATACATCTGTCGAAGAAAATGTCAAATCTAAAAATGTCCTGACACAAAACCTTCAGGAAATCAAGGACACAATGAAAAGATGAAATCTCAGAATAATAGGAATAGAAGACAGAGAAGATTTCCATCTCCATGGACCAGAAAATATCTTCAACAAAATCATTGAAGAGAATTTCCCAAATCTAAAAAAAGAGATGCCTATAATTGTAAAAGAAGCTAACAGAACTCCAAATAGATTAGACCAGAATATACTTTCTTCTCAGCACCTCATGGAACCTTCTCCAAAATTGACCATATATTCAGTCACAAAGCAAGCCAACAGATACAGGAAAATTGAAATTACCCTTTGTAACTTATCAGACCATCATGGAATAAAGCTAGGCTTCAACAATAACCAAAACAACAGAAAGTCTGCAAAAACATGGAACTGAACAACTCTCTACTCAATGACTTCTGGGTCAGGGAAGAAATAAAAAGAGAAATTAAAGTCTTCTTAGAACTCAATGAAAATGAAGGCACAATATACCCAACTTATGGGACACACTGAAAGCAGTGCTAAGAGGAAAGTTTATAGTACTAAGTGCTTTCAAAAAGAAACTAGAGAGTTCCCATACTAGCGACCTAAAAGCACACCTTAAAGAGCTAGAACATAAAGAAGCAAACACTCCCAAGAGGAGCAGATGAGAGGAAATTATCAAACTCAGGGCTGAAATCAACAACTTAGAAACAAAAAGAACAATACAAAGAATCGACAAAACCAAGAGTTGGTTCTTTGAGAAAATCAGCAAAATAGACAAGCCTTTAGCTAAACTAACTAAAAGGCAGAGGGAAAATACCAAAATCAACAAATCAGAAATGAAAAGGGGAAATAACAACAGACATTGAAGAAATCCAAAGAATCATTAGGTCTTACTTCAAAAACTTGTACTCCACAAAATTGGAAACCTAAAAAAATGGAAAATTTTCTTGATAGATTATACCTACCAAGGTTAAATCAAGAACAGGTAAATAAATTAAACAGTTCTATAACCATTAAGGAAATAGAAGAAGTCATTAGAAGTCTTCCAACCAAAAAAAGCCAAGTACCAGTTGATTTCAGCACAGAATTCTACCAGACATTCAAAGAAGAGCTAACACCAATATTCTTCAAACTCTTCCACAACATAGAAACAGAAAGAATACTGCCAAACACATTCTATGAGGCCACAGTCACCCTGATACCTAAACCTCACAAAGAAACAACGGAGAAAGAAAATTTCAGACCAATTTCCCTTATGAACATGGATGCAAAAATACTTAATAAAATACTTGCAAACCGGATTCAAACCAGATTCATGGGCTAGATCTGCTCTAGCTGGCGCTCCTCTTCAGACTGGTGACCGAGCTGGCTGCCAAAGGTGTTTTCTTAACTTACGATTTTTTTTGATATTGAGACATGTCAGCTCCTGAGAGCACCCTTATTCTACTCCAAGTAGAAGATGAGAATCGAAGAATCTCCAATTGGAGATGGTTGAATTAATGGCAAGCCTATCCCTTGGCAAGAAAAATCCCTTGCTTCAACTGTAGACAGAATGCTGTCCAAACAGAACAAAACCTGGAAGCACGTAATTTGACAGCCTAGCTCTGACAAGACAGGGTAGCAAGTCCTTCATAATTCCTGCTTTACAATCAATGTCTGTCAGAGAAACGGGGACAAACGGCTGAAGATTGATGCTGTAATGTATGGAGAGAAATTTGGAACTGTCCAGGAGCCACTGGTATGTCATTTCTTAGTTTTGGAGGCTGCTGGCCCTGCACTTCCTATGTAATCAGATATATTTATCCCTCTCAGGTCTCTGAGGTGGTTGAAGAATAGATAGCTAGAGTCTCAAAGTTAAATTTTGAGTTGTTTAGGAATCAAGAGGGTGTTCTGGATCTAAGAAGAAGTTTTAAAATTGTGATGCAAGTTAGGATGGAAGCTGAGTTGGATATAGAACTTTAAACTCATGGAGATGATTGGATAGTAGAATGTTAAAGTCAGTTGCCAAATACATATGGACTGGACATTGGGATTGTATGCTAAGCCCTAAATCTGTCATAAATATGGCCTAATTATTTCTGTAGTTTTGTATTGTATTTGTTGTTATAAGAGAAAGAGCCATTTGTTGGACTGAAAGGGGGAGCTGTTGGGGGGAAAAGATATACCTTAAGCTTAAAAAAGGAAGTGGATGGGGGGGTTAAGGAGGAAGAGGATGGGAGGGTGGGGCCAGATGGGGAGTAGGGAGGGGATTGTGATTGAGATGTAACCTGAAGAAATAAAAATAAATGGGTATTTTCTGAAAGATAAATGGAAGTACCCCACTGGTCATAGTACAGCTTTTATTTCAGCCCTAAAATAGTGCTAGATAATAAGAGCTCCAAGGGAGGAAATTATATAACCCCTCCCTCTTTGTGTGTTAGTATGAGCAATATGCGTATTTCAGACTATGCTTGTCCTATATGTCTAGTTAATTAGGTTATAAGAAGGAAATACCAACCAGCTGCATATAGATTGTACAAAACAGAAATGGCTCTAAGAACATTCATTCTTACTTTGTAGTACTGCCCTTGATTGGTTGACATGGAGGGTGGTTTCCTGACAAAGATCTATCTTACATGTGAATGGAAAGAGCTGTTGAAGATCACATGTAACATAATTATCTTCTAAATCTGCCTAAAGTCATAGAACAATATCTCAACTTCTGATGTCCTCAGGAGTTTTCTTATCATTTCTCTATGAGTAGTTAATAATAATTTGTAATTTTATCTGTAACCATGTTCTGACATCTATACTTTATTTCAGCCCCAAAATCCAGGATTTGGAGTTTCATTCTGAATATTTTATTCTGTCACATGCTCTAAATGGGTCTACTGTGGTTCATAAGGATTCTTTAAATTTCAGGAATTCAATCTGTTCTAAAGTTCTGAGAAACATGATCTTCCCCCAACGTGCTATCCATTCCCAGCTTCTTAGAACTGCCCTTGAAAATATATTTTGAAAACAGTGTCTAGATGTGTGTCTCTGTGTGTTCTTTTTTTTTTTTAACTTGGTCATTAGCTTTCCTTTGCTATACTTATTTTCTTGTTTCATGGCCTTTTTTTTTTTTTTTAAATCTCAAGTAGTTAAATGCACAATAGGGTTGTTGGAAGATGTGTTTTTCTCCAACTATAGAGATAGATGTGTAGGTTTGTGTCTTCCAGAGGCCATTATTGATAAATTAGATTTGGTTTGGATAAGCTTAGATTTAAGAGGGAGGAAATTTTCATCCGGGTGGAGCAGTTAAAATTAATGTAATGACGTATTTCAGTTCAGTGCTTATTTGCTGCCCATTGAAAGATTTTTTTCCATTAAGAAAATCAAGTTAAAAAACCCTCAATGTTTCTCAAGAATAAGAAAACAGATATTCTCTGCCTTTTATATAATATTGATATATCTATTAAAATTATTGTAGATTTTAGTGGGGTCATTAGGTATTAAAAGATAAAAATCTAAAATACTAACAAATCTTAGTATCAGAACACCAGGGATCATTAAGCAGAACTAGCTTTCAAAAAATAGTACATACATGGTTTAGAAGGTGGGTATTTTTTTTTTATCAGATATAGTACTTGGCAGTACACATGTATACGTGTATGTATATGCATATAGCTTACACATATTTGTATATAGCACCACCATAAAATATCCATACCATTTAAGTTTACACATGAGGACAAATCCCAAGTAAGAATTGTAAAAAATTTGTTCTATCTCCCTAAACTAACAAAACAAGCAACCTCCACACCGTAGGATCATCTAGTATGTTAATAATTTAAGACACTGAAAAATGAAAGCCGTAGAGTTTGGTGAAATGATATATAACCACAGGAAGTGTTTTCTTTTCTTTTCTTTTTAAAGATTTATGCTTATGAGTGGTCTATCTGCATATATGCCTGCATGCCAGAAGAGGGCATCAGATTCCATTATAGATGGTTGTAAGTCACCATATGATTGTTGCGAATTGATCTCAGGACCTCTGGGAGAGGAGCCAGTGCTCTTAACAGCTAAGCCATCTCTCCAGCACCCCGGATGTGGGTTTAATGATGTGCTTGTCACAAAAGCTCCCATTGTACTATCAGGTATGAAAAGCTGTGCATGGTCTTTAGATACAATGGGAGGATATTGGAGCCAGAGAAAATGCAACAATATCCAGCCAGCGATTATGTCTGTTATTTCCCATAACTTTATACATCTAATGTTTTTGCAATTGATGTGTTACTTAAAAAATACTTTATTTATTTTTATTTTATATGTAAGACTGTTTTTCCTGCATGTATGTATGTATAACATACGAATGCAGTGACTTCAGAGGTCAAAGGAGGGCATTAGATTTCCTAAAACTGAAGTTACTGAAGATTGTAAGCAGCCATGTGGATGCTGGGAATTGAACATTGGTCCTCTGCAAGAGCAGTGAATGTTCTTAACCTCTGAGCCACCTTTTCAGCCCCTGATGTGTTAATTTTAACATTAGGAAAAAGTGAAACCTGGTTGTATATAGCAGTAAGTTATATGATCATGATTTAGCTGTGAATATCGGTTGCTATAATCCCTTGATATCTTTCTTTCTGAAAGTACTCTCTGGGTTAGTTGAACTCTTAGATTCCATTTCCTTTGAGAGTAGCCTGACCTTGTAAATCCTGGCTTTGCAGCTTTCTTAGATGAATAGTTCTTGGAGATGCTTTTTATAAAATATTTCCCTCTATATCTAGAAACATATTTGGTTTAAAAGCTTTGCCAAAATAAAAGTATGAGGTAATTTGATTTGGTGGTTATTTTGCTATTGGTATGTATCTGATCTTAGCTTTTTATTTTTATCCTTAGTTTCATTCTGAAAATGGGCTAATTTTTCTTGGAATGGTGAACTTCATTTTAAATCTATGCTGAGACTGTGACCTATATGGAAATACTGTAGCATAGTGTGCCTACTCTCAACAAATGATTTGGTACAAAATTGTTGAGTATAAAACTGAACTGCCTCACAGAAAAGTTTACGTTTTCTACTAATGACTCTTTGTTACACAGAAATCACTATATCATTTTTATTTTGAGATATTAATGCACTAAAAAACATGTAAGGAACACTTGCTATGTGAGGAATGTCATGAGAAGCACTATGTATTTACATATATTGAGATTATAATTCATTGGGTGGGAAGGCAGGATATAAATGAAATATATAGATTAACTGTATATGCTAATATATTTATCTAGACAAAGGACAGATACTTTCATTTGGTTTGCTTCCCCATGGCTCTTGGAACATAGTAGGTTTGGGAAATATTTGTCAGACTTCCCATGTTGCTTGTGACTGAATGCACTGTAACCAGCTGCGGCAAGCTGTTTTTGCCATCCATTATACTCTGTGATAGACTGTCTCCTTTAAACATGCCTAAGATTTAAAATTTAAGAAAAGTGTTCAGTGGGTTTGAGACCACTGGACTGAAGGAGCTGTAGAGGGTAAGTCCACACTCTCTGGGGTACTGTGACAAGAGCAATTGGGCTAACAAGAAACTAGAGCTGGGCTCAGGTACAGCCTCTAAATGGAAACTATTACACTTAAGGTCCTCTAATTTTAGCTCCCAGATCCTCTCACAGGTGTTTTTAAGCTGCTGAAGTAGCTTTAAATTCCAAAAAAGTATCCATCACTGTAGCTCAGGAGACAATGAGATGCATTGCCACCATTTAACACAAGTTCCTGTAGTCTTCAGCCATTCATAAAAGAAGGAAGCTAAGTTGCTTTTTAAGAATACCACTACAACTTTAAAGCTTCTTTCTCCAGTCTGTTTTTGCCAAGTAGCAGGACAGAAGCTATTCACTGAGATATAACTAAGTTGGCAGTCGTTGTTCAAAGACTTGCAAGAATGATGTTAGCTCTAGGCTTGTGTCAGCACGTAAGAGTACTTTTTCTTCTTCTTAAGGACCCTAATTCAGTTCCCAGCACCCACATCAGACAGCTAGTGAACACCTGCACCTCACCTTCTAGGGGATTTAATGTCCTTTTGGCCTTCATGGGAATCTGAATTTACAAACATAAATTAAAAAAAAAAACAAATATTAAGAGCTAAATGTGATGTCATATGCTTGTGTCACATCCTAGTCCCCAGGAAGTAGAGGTATATATTACAAACAGGAACATTTAGAATTACTAACAAAATGGAATTTAATATTCTTTTCTCTGTATATTATGCTTGGTTCTTAAGCAAGACTATTACTTGTAATATAAAAGAAAATGAATTAATGAAGAATTATTTTTGAAACATTTTTATTTTACAGAAATCTTCTAAAAACACAAGGTCATTCATTAGACCCAGGGATTTCTCTCTTTTTCTTTTCTCTATCCTTCTTTTTCTCCTATGTAGAGGGGAAAAGACTTGAAAAAATAGGATATAGACATAATGTGGGAATGATAATGAAAAAGGAACAGATTATTGAATATGCTCTTATCTCCTGGTATACTGATGCAAAATTAAAAATATATTTGGATACATTGGTATTGATCTTTGTATATTGATACAAAATTAAGATTATATTTGATCACATTGGTATTGATCTTTGTATACTGATACAAAATTAAGGTTAACCCTTTTTAAGGTATTGTACCTAGGTAACACTTAAAAATGCAATGTGAAGTTTTGGCCTTTTGATAGCAACTATCACAAACTATTTAAGATAATTAAGAAATGCAAACTAATAGTCCCTCGAACATGTTATTTTGTTAGGTACCATCATAGTTTATCACAGATATTTCCCGAGATTTAACCGAAAATCAAGTTGCTAAGAGACAAGCAACATTTGCTTATTCAATATATGGAGATAGATAGGTGGTCTTCAAAAACGTCAATAGATCTGTAGAATATGGTTTTCAAAGAAGGTTTCTTAACTTAAAATTTTTTGATATTGAGACATGTCAGCTTCTGACAGCATCCCCTATTCTACTCCAAGTAGAGGATGAGCATAGAAGAATCTCCATTTGGAGATGGTTGCATTAGTGGCAAGCCTATCACTGGGCAAGAAAAACCCCTTGCTTCAACTGTAGACAGACTGCTGTCCAAAAATGAGAAAACTTGGAAGCAGGTAAGTTGACAATCTAGCTCTGCCAAGACAGGGTAGGCAAGTCCCTCATAATTCCTGCTTGACAATTAATGTCTGTCAGAAATACTCAGCCAAGAGTCAGAAGATAGATGCTCTAATGTATGGAGAGAAATTGGCGACTGTCCAAGCAGCCAGTTATCTGTCATTTCTTAGTTTTGGAAACTGCTGGCTCTGCACTTCCTTTGTAATCAGATATGTTTATCCTTCTGAGGTCTCTGATGTGATTGAAGAGTAGATAGTTATAGTCTCACAGTTAAATTTAAGTTGTTTAGGAATGAAAAGGATGTTCTAGGTCTAAGAAGATGTTTTTAAGTTGGTAATGCAAGTTAGGATGGAAACTGAGCTAGGTATAGAACTTTAAACTCATGGAGATAGATAGATAGTAGAATATTAATCAGTTGCCAAATATGTATGGACTGGATATTGTGAATGCATGTTATACCTTATAATTTTCATAATTGTGTCCTAATTATTAAAAAAAGAATTATGAGTTCTGGGAGAAGGGGGAGAGGGTGGAAGGGTGGGACCAGGAGGATTAGAGGGAGGGGACTGTGATGGAGATGTAACTTGAGGTAATAAATAAACATTTAAAAAGAAGAAAAAAATAAGCAAAAGACTTGTAGAATTAGAAAAAAGTGCTCATACAAAGCATTATGAGACAAAAATAACCTCCAAAAATGCCACCTAGTTTGTTTTGTGTTGATCACCTACTATTGGGATGAGGCCTGTCTTTAACAGTGGTTTGTATACCCAGTGGGACTTTGTTGGAGAAAGCTAATTTTTCATTTATGAGTGGTGATCAATGTGGGAGAGCTTCTGGGTTAGGGATAGGGGCTTGCATCCACTTCCTCTCCCAGAACTGGGACCTCATTAGGCTCGGTCTTTCAGGGTATGGGTAGGCTGCTACAGTCTGTGAGCTCATATGTGCATTATCTGTGCTGTGTTTAGAAGGTCTTGTTTCCTTCATGTCTTCCATACCCTCTATTACACTCTTTCTGCCTCCTTTTCCACAGGATTCCATGAATCATGAAGAGAGGTAATTCATGAAAACATCCCATTTATAACAGAGTATTTCAAGGTTTCTCACTCAGCAAGCACCCTTTTCAACTTTGGGTTTTTGTTCTTATTTCCATCTGCTTCAGGAGGAAATTTCTCTGATGAGAGTTGAGAAAGACACTTATCAATGAGTATAACAGAATAGCTTTAGGAGTCATTTTGTTGCAACATTTTTTTTTTTTTTTTTTTTTTTTTTTTAGCAGAACAGTAAGTAGCATTTTGTTTTTCCTTAGATCCATGGCCTGCCTAGTTTCCGGTTCTTGGCCACATGAGCAGTGCCAGGGATGGCTTCCTTCTCATGGAGTGGACCTTAAATCCAATCAGATATTAATTGGTAAGTTCCACAAGCTTTGTGTCACTATTGCATTAGCCCATCTTTTATGTGGTTCACCATTGTAGATCAAAGGGTTCATAACTGGGTTGATGTTTACCTTTCTTTGGTAATATGCAGAGTACCTTCTAGTTCCAAGAATACTAGTAAGTATGAGTGAAGGCTCTAGGTTGGCACCAACTAGACTTATTCATGTTCAATGAATTGTGTAGGTGTTTTACTCAACAATTAATGTTGTCCATCACTGTGTGGAGAGCAACCAACAGCCTTAGCATTAGCCTGAATTGTTTGGAGGGTTAACAAGGGGCCCCTTTTGCCAACAAAGTGTTTTGATGTTGCCCATTCCTGGAACTGGAGATTTCATTTGGTGACAAGAGATGTCTAGTTGGGACTCTGTCTCTCCTGTTATTTGGGAATTCCACTTAGATCTGTTTCATATAAGTATATACTTAGAAAGTTTCTATTGTATTAGGTTTCCATACTTGCCCTCAAAATTCCCTTAGTTTTATCTGTCTCTTCCAGTATTCCATCCCTAACCCTGTCATTCCCTCCTGCTACCTGTCTGATCCTTCCATTCTAGTGTCCCCAACCATCTTTAACTGTCTGTTCTATTTCCCCTTTCCTAGGATGTTCCTATCCTCTCCCCAGTCCTTTATTCTTTACCTAACCTCTGTAGTTACAGTAATTGTAGCCTGTTTATAAAACTTAACAGCTAACAACCATGTACAAGTCGATACATACCATACTTACCTTTCTGGGTCTGAGTTACTTGACTCAGGATGAACTTTCTAGATTCATCCATTTACCTGTAAATTTCACAACTTCATTTTTTTAATAACTAAGTAATAGTCCATTGTGTAAATGTACCATGTTTTTTTCATCCATCCATCCACTGTCAGATAGCTAGATTATGTTCAATTTCTGTTTACTGTGAACAGAGCAGCAATGAACATGGTTAAACAAGTGTCTCTGTAATAGGATGTGAAGTTCTTTGGTTACATGCCCATGAGTGGTATAGCTGGATCTTGAAGTAGATCTGTCCCAGCTTCCTAGAGGAACCCCAAAACTGATTTCCATAGTGGCTATACACACTTGCATTCCCATCAGAAATAGAAGAGTAGTATTTCCCTTACTCTGCATCTTTGCTAGCGTAATCTGTCGTTTATTAATCTTGGCCATTTTTATTGGTGTATGATGAAATCTAAAATTAATTGATTTGCATTTCCCTGATGACTAAGGTTGTTGAATATTTCTTTAAGACCTTCTCAGCCATCTGTGTATTGTCTTTTTGAAAACACCAAGTTTAGATGTGTATCTCATTTTTTAAATTGGACAATTTATTTTTTGTTTAGTGCTTTGTATATGTTAGATATTCACCCTCTATAGAATATGTAGTTGGGAAAAATCTTTTTCCATTCTGTAGCCTGCTGCTTTGTCTAGATGGTGATGTCCTTTGCCGTGGAGAAGCTTTTCAGTTTCATGAGATCCCATTTATTAGTTATTAGTGCCTGTGCTGTTGGTGTTCTGCTCAGAAAGTCTTTTCCTCTGACAATGAGTTCAAGATGATCCCCCATTTTCTCTTCTACCAGGTTCTGTGTATCTGGCTTTATGTTGAGGTCTTTGGTCTATTTAGAGTTAAGTTTTGTGCAAGGGTGGATCTATTTGAATTCTTTTTTCTTCTATTTTTTTATGTTTATTTATTACTTCAGGTTACATCTCCATCACAGTACCCTCTTTTCATCCCTCCCAGCCTCACCCTCTCTATCCACTCTCCCTTCCATCCCACTCCTCTGGAATGGAATGACCCTACATATCCAGCCCTTCACCCCAGTTAAACAGTCATATGAGGGCCAAGAGCCTCCTCATGCACTGAGAGCCTACAAGGTAGCCCCACTAGCACAAAGTGTCTCATTGACAGGTAACAAAGTCTATGTTCCTGTTCCCTTTGGTGCATTGGCTATAGTATAGTTATCTTGTATTATGTGGCTAAAATCTGATTATAAGTGAATAGATACCATGTGCATCCTTCTGAGTCTGGGTTAGCTCACTCAGGATGAGCTTTTCTAGTTCCAACCATTTGGCTGTAAATTGCATGATTTCATTGTTTCTGATGGCTGAGTAGTATTACATTCTGTTTTTTTATACATTCATCAGTTGAGGGACATCTGGGTGTTTCCAGTTTCTAGCTTGAGGAAACGTCCTTGTGGTTTGGTGAGGAATCATTTAGATGCATACCCAGGATTAGTATGGCTGGATTTTGAGGTAGAGCTATTCCAAGTTTTCTAAGATATCGCCAGACTGATTTCCATAGTGGTTGCACAAGCCTGCATTCCTCCCAGCAGTGGAGGAGTGTTCCCCTTTCTCCATACCCTTGCCAGCATGTGCTGTCATTTGAGCTTTTGATCTTAGCCATTCTGACAGGTGTGAGATGGAATCTCAGGGTCATCTTGAGTTGCATTTCTCTGATGATTAAGGATGTTGAGCATTTCTTCAAGTGTCTCTCAGCCATTAAGGATTCCTCCTTTGTGAATTCTCTGTTTAGCTCTGTTCCCTATTTTTTGATTGGATTATTTGGTTTCTTGGCATTTAATTTCTTGAGTTCTTTGTAAATTTTGGATATTAGCCGTCTGTCAGATGTGGGGCTGGTAAAGATCTTTTCCCAATCTGTAGGCTGCCGTGTTGTTTGAATGATCCAGCTGGAACAGTGCAATTTGTTGAAGATGCTGTTCTTTTCCCCCAGTATGTATTCTGACTTTTTTTCTTAAATCAAAACTCAGGTTTCCATAATTCTGGAAAAAATTGGACAGTATTCCTTTTGTTTCTATTTTGTAGAATAATTTGAGGAATATTTGCAACAATTATTCTTTGAAAATATGGCAGAAGTCTGTGCTAAACCCACCTGGTTCTGGTCTCTGTTTGGTTGTGAGCCTTTATTAATGCTTATATTATACTAGATGCCTGTTATTATTATTTTTTGATCTCCTCAGTGTCTGTGTCTTTTTATTTCTAATTTTGATTTTCCTCCTCTGGCTTTTAGTTAATTTTGCTTAAGGTTTGTAAATCTTATTGATTTTGTCAAAGAACCAGCTTTTTGTTTCACCAGTTCTTTATTCTTTCTTTCTTTCTTTCTTTCTTTCTTTCTTTCTTTCTTTCTTTCTTTCTTTCTTTCTTTCTTTCT